>JAJPUD010012644.1:0-13832 GCA_023553655.1 Myrmecobius fasciatus | reverse complement strand
AGTAGTAGTAGTAGTAGTAGTAGTAGTAGTAGTAGTAGTAGTAGTAGTAGTAGCAGCAGCAGTAGTAGTAGTAGTAGTAATAGAGTAATAGTAGTAATTGCAGCAGCAGCAGCAGCAGTAATAATAGTAGTAGTAGCAGCAGCAGCAGGAATAGAGTAGTAGTAGTAGGAGGAAGAACAGCAGGAGTAGTAGAGTAGGAGGAGCAGCAGCAGCAGGAGGAATAGTAGTTGTAATAGTAATAGTAATAGCAGCAGCAGCAGCAGCAGCAGTAGCAGCAGCAGCAGCAGCAGCAGCAGCAGCAGCAGCAGTAGTAGTAGTAGTAGTAGTAGTAATAGTAGTAGTAGTTGTTGTTGTTATTGCAATAGTAATAGTAGTTGTAGTTGTGGTGGTAGTAGTAGCAGCAGTAACAATAGTAGTAATAGTCATTTTAGCAATAGTAGTTATAGTAATAGTAATTATTTTGGTGATGATGATGATGATAGCAGCTAGCATTTATATAATGCTTTAAGATTTGCAAAATGACTTTCAAATATTATTTATTTTTATCCTCATGGCAACCTTGGGGAAATAGGTGCTGGTCATATATGGATGTTCAGAGAGGACTAGCACTTCTGGTGTGAGGGCTTGCTGAGCCACTTCCTGTATTGCTCATCTGAAGGTGGATACCTAACTCACCTGAGCATCAAAGAAGCTGTAATATATGCAGAGGCCATACTCCCACAAAACCATTTCTTCACACAGACCAGACCAGGCTGAGGGTAATCAATGGGCTTCAAAACAGTTTATGAGTTAGGGAAGAGTTCTATCCCAAGCATGGGAAAACTTTTCCCAGTGGTATGGACAGATAAAAGCAATTTTTTCCAACACATGAAGGTAGACAAAGCAGAGATTGTGGAAAACTTAGAGCTTGGTTGGACATCAAAGACATCTTTGCATATAGCCAGGTGTTTTGGGCTATAGCATCCTGGACTATATAGTTTGGAACCATAATCAGTTGCCTTGGCTTTTGTATTGCCACTAGACTAATGTGTTTCTAGAAGAGAGAGTAATGCTGACAACTTTGGGTATTTAAATTCAATTCACACTTGAATAGAAGTTACACATAACATTTTAGTATTTAACTATTTTATTATTTTGCTGTTATAATTTTCCTATTTTACATACTTTGAAGTCCTATAGCAAAGAGAAAATGATGAAACAGTGGTTGTTGAGAATTGTAGTCAGAACTTTGCACACTGGCAGTCCAGATCTTAAAGTTGTCTTCTCACTGAACTGAAGCAACAGTGGTTTTTGGCAGACCTCTGGATTTCTGATTAGCTATTTTTTTAAAGAATAGTGTTCATCTCCTTGTGTAAAAAAGGGGCTAGAAAAGATGCCCTAAAATTGTGTGCTTCACTCAGTGCTGACCTGCTTGACAAGGCAAATAGGGATTCCATCCTGTGCTCAAAATACAAAAATGAATGTGGTGAGTCAGTTAATTTATCTTGGCAGTATACTTTGTAGGGAGGTCCACATAGATGAAGAGGTTGATTCATGAATTGTCAGATAGCTCAGTTTTTGGGCGGCTCTGAAAAAAAATGCAGGAGAAAAGATATTTGACTGCCTACCAAACTGAGGGTCTACAGAGCTGTCATGCTGATCTCACTATTTTGTGCCTGTGAAATCTGGACAATATACCAGCACCATCAGGAAACTGAATCACTTCCATTGGAATTGTCGTAGGAAGATTCTGAAGATCACCTGGCAAGATAAGCTACCTGATGCTGAAGTCCTTTCTGTAGCTGATTTGCCAAGCTTTCAAATTCTATTGTAGAGAACACAACTCCAATTGTTTGGTCATTTTGCTTAAATACCAAATATATTTGTCTCAAAGACTATTTTACCAAAAAGTCATACAAAGCAAGTGCTTACATAGTGGTCAGAAGAAGTGATACAAGGACACTCTCAAGTTGTCTCTGAAGATTTTTAATATCATTTAATAAGGAAGACACTAGCATAGGACTACTCATCATGGCATTTTCACATCAAAAAAGATACTGTATTTTATGATGAAAGCAGAGTTTCAGTAGCTCAAAAGAAACATGAGATTTTCAGATTTAAAGACATTCCATCCCAAATGTTTATGTGGGCCATTTGTGCCTGACCTGTAGCAGAGCCTTTGAGCTCTTATTGGTCTGAAAAGTCACAGCTAAACACAGGGAACCTTGAAGCCAATATTGTGCTGTTATTTATACTCTTCCAGTATGAGAAACTAATATAATGTTTTCAGACTTCAAAGTGCTTCACAATTTTATCTTCCTAATTTCATCTTCCTAATTACCCTTGGAGATAGGTGCTGTATTATCCCCATTTTTGCTGACAAGGAAACTGAGGCAGACAGACATTAATTGATTTACCCTGTAATACATAGATGATAAGTAGCAAAAGAGGAATTTGAAATTTTCCTGACTCCAGGTTCAGGGCTATTTCCATTTCATCACCTAAGTGCCCATATTATTTCTTAGCTGAAAGTATGCTTCCTTTGTAGGTAACAAAAACAAAAGACCTGCTCTTCTCACCAAAGTGGGGAGAGGAAACTCAGAGCTCTATGCCTAGTGAATATGCCCTTTAAAAATACTGACCTTCCACATCAATGTTGAAAATTAGAAAAGTAATAAAACTTATATTTATAGAGCATTTGAATACTTACCTGCAAATTTGAGTTCTAAGAGATTGAGATGGCCTATTACTTATATCCATGGGAAATATGATATACTCTGTTTGGTGCTGGACATGAATAAAGAAGGTTTAGCTTTTTTTTACCTCAAATGCTAATTAACTGATCCCACATGTTCTTGTAAAAATCTTTTCCTCTTTGGACCTAATCTATAAAATGAGGTAGTTGGACTTAATGACCTCAAAAGCTTCTTCTAGTTCTAAGTCAATGATACGGTAAATATATGATTATCCCTGAAAGAAAGTAAGAAAATGTATGGTGATGTTGTTTTTGTTGTGTATTTTATTTTTTGGTTTGGATTTATTTATTTTGTTTTTGGTATCTGTGAGATCTTTAAAAATATAGAATATATCAAATCTAATCTCATTCTCTATGGGCAGGGAACCATTAAAGGAAATGTTCTCATTCACAGAAAATACTAATTTCATAAATATATTTCTAAGCCCTATATATCTTTAATTTTCAGTACTTATATAAAATACTTGTACTAATAGACTAACTCAATGGACATTGAATAACTCAGTCTGGAAAACAGGCATTCTCTATTCATTTTCCCCCCATTTGAAATGTAGTAGTCTCTTTTGAATGCCTATGCATTGTAGAAGAACACAACATCTAAAGATGAAGAATTTCTATTGACTAATCAAGCAATAGATGGATATATGGTGGATATAATTTGGCTGCTGTATATTAACAATAAAAAAGTATTACATTTAAGAAGTAGCAGGGGAAAAATATACAATATGATTAACTTATATTCATAAAAATCCAAGTTCAGGTCTAGAAGGATAGTGAGGAATAATAGATATATACCCCATCTACTTCACTAGTCACTAGAAAATCTCAAAGTCCCAGAAGAAGGCTTCCATTATGTTGCATGTGTAGCCTATGGAGGATTAAAGGAAGAACAGGTACTACAATTGCAGGAAATGTGAAAATACTGATGGATTGTGATCTGTACCAGTGATCTGAAAGTATGACTAAAAGTAATAATAATTATCAAAATTGCAATAAAATTCATATGAGGGACAATTAGATGGTGAATAAGATAGAGTTCTGAGCATGGAGTCAGGAAGACCTGAATTCAAATCTGGCCTCAAACACTTACTAGTTGTATTATCTAGGCAGTTTCCTCAACTGTAAAATAGAAATAATAATAGCACCTATTTTGCAGGGTTGTTAAAAAAATCAAATTGAAATAATAATTGAAAAGCACTTATCATATTGCCTGGATTCTAGTCATATAAATAGCCATATAAATGCCTGTGATTATTGTCGTTGTTATTGTTATGTGATGTTTCAAACTTTCATTCATGGTATCTCATTTGATCTTTACAACAATCTTGTCCAATGGGTTGCTAGCATTAGTGATACTTTGCAGATGAGAAAACTGAAGATTCAAGTTGTCAAATGACTTGATCAGTTTTACATAATTACTTAGTTTCTCAGGGAGGATTCAAACTCAGGTCTTCATGACTCCAAATGCAGTATTCTGTCCACTATACTATGTTTTTCTGCTAAATACAAAAGATTTAAAGCTTACTGTCCTTTCTCCATATAACCCTACGAGACAGATAATGAATAACACCATTTTACACATTAAGAAACGAAGGCTCGGGGGAATTTAAGTTACCATCACAGTTAGTAAATGTTAGAGTCAAATGGAGTTTGAAATGGGGAATAGTTGAATAAATTATGATAAAAGAATATAATGGAATATTATTGTTCTTCAGCAGGATGATTTCAGATAGGCCTGGAGAAACTTGCATGAACAGATGCTAAGTGGAATGAGCAGAACAAGGAGATCATTGTACATAGCAACAAGAAGATTGTATGATGATTAATTCTGATGGACGAGGCTCTTTTCAACAATGAGATTATTTGAGCCAATTCCAATGTATTTGTGATAAAGCCATCTGCATCCAGAAAGAGAACTACAAAGACTAAATGTAGATCACATTTTCACCTTTTTTATTGTTGTTGTTGTTGTTTTTTTCTCATTTTTTCCCTTTTTGATCTTATTTTTTTTGTTCAGTATAATAAATATGGAAATATGTGTACAAGAATTTAAGATGTTTAATATATATTAGATTACTTGCTGACTAGGGGGAAGAGTAAAAATTGGAACACAAGATTTTGCAAGGGTAAATGTTGAAATCTATCTTTGCATATATTTTGAAAACAAAAAACTTCTATTTAAAAAAGGCAAGTTTGATTCTCTTTCCCCTATACTAGATCCTGCTCAAAATATTTAATTTTATGATCATAAGTTCCCTTTATCCCGTAGATACAGTTCTGATTATCCATTCTTATGAACTTTGACCATCCTTAAGAACTTGGAATATAGTCAGAAGAAAAGAGTTTTTAATATGATCCTATTTGTATAAATTGTCCACTTCAAAGATCTAAGATAATATCCTGTGGAATTGAGGTGACTCTGGGTTTTCTTGAGTTATGCTAGTAAAGTATAAGTTCTGCAAAATTCTTTCAAGTTGAAAGACCTTGAACATAGTACCAATAATTAATTTGAATCTTCTGTCCAAGTAATAACGCATTTATATAGTTATATTTGGAGAAGCTTGTCACCAGTAGATTGCCTATAGATAAAAAATGCTTCCAAAATAGCAACTCATTTAAAAACAAAAAGAAAAGAAAGAAAAAATATTTGTTTCTGTAGTGAAAATCATAGAATATTGGCAACAAGGATTAGAAGTTGCTAGATTATCTATACATTAATTGTGATACTCTAAATAAATTATTGTATAAAGCCCTAGGAAATGTCAAATTACAAGAATAATAAAACTTAACCAATAATCACACACACACACATATACATACACATACACACACAGAAGAAAGCAGAAGACAAGAGGTGACCACTGTTCAATAGCTAGTACCCATGAAATATATAGAAAGGAACTATGGTAGAAAGATCCCTCTGTGAATGATCAATGGGATAAAATGAACTAGAATGATAAAAATGACAAAATGGAGCAAGGAGGAAGGTATTTCTACAAATGCATAGAATGTCCATGTAAATGAGATGGCACTGATCCAAAGGAACATGAGTTCAGGCTCATTTCTGTAACATTGTGAGGGGAATAAAAAAAGATTAGGAAATTGAGGAAATGACGCGGTGAAATCAGATTTTCATTAGTGAAGCATCAGGCTCTTCAGAAGAAAGAGATACATGATTATAATGACAAAATTGTGAACTAATGTTAGTGACAGAAGTTACTCAGATTCTATAAGAAGGAATGGTTATACTCAATGATCCTTCAGCTTCTTTTCCTGATTCTGTTCACTTTGGATGTTCCCATAAAAATAGACATTATTTCTTTAACCTTTGCTTTGTTTAAATATGAATCAGCCACATAGTTTCTAGTCAGTGTCTGGGAGACAGAATAACCATGTGATTTAAGACACTCAATGTAAAATTTAGAGCTGAAGATTACAAATTCTAGAATTTCCTTGTGATCCAGCACACAATTTTGAATGCAGTGCATGACTTTTATGCATTATCATTCTCACTTTCAAAATCTTTTGAAACTGAAGATGCTATCTGAATTAATTCTTCTTCATAAGTCAATTTAAAGACATATGTTACAAGTGTGGATATTGACTACAAAAAAACCGTAAGTAGAGTGGTAATTGAGTAGAACAACTTAGAGTTTCTTTCTAATTTTGTTTATCATTTTTGGTGTGACAACTGAATCTCATAACTTCTACATTGTCATTATCAAAAAGAAATGGAAAACTGAAGAATTAAGAACAACATATGTGTACATGTATACATATAAAGCATATCTGTATCAACAATGAAACAATGTATCTTTTGTGGATATGTGCTTAGAATATTGAAAAAGCAGAAATGAAACTAATTTCATAATTGTCTTACACAGAATTGAGAGTTGGTACTTCTTGTATTGTTAGATTCTTTCAAATCAAGAAAATGGACTAATAATTGTCATAATTTTCAATGTCTAGCTCCCCCTGATATTGAGGTGTATTTGAACACATGTACATGCATCTTTATGTGTATGGTGCCCTAAAAGTCTTAACAGCTTAAATTCCTTGATGGTGGTGGCTGCTAAATCAAATATGTTCCTCAATGTGGCTGGTATAGGGCTGGGGATGACTGAGTATGGGTCTGTAACTTCCTTTTGCCCTGATGCACAGACTCTGGTGATGGAATGAATGCTCCTGCTCTATTTGTCTCCATATGTCAAGTTGGTCAAGACAAAGGATTCATTGAAATTTTGTTAGATTTCCATATCAGAATTAGGTCTAATGTGTTTTCTAAGTCTATATGGAAATTTTATAGATGAGAACTAGATTGCATTGCTTCTTTTCATTTTACTATCTTGTCTCCACCTATTGTATAACTTCTTATTATGTTGCCATCTACTTTGCTGGTTATTTATATTTGTGGCTAATACAAGTAGCATTATTATTTATTACTGATAGTTTCTTACTATTATACTCAAGTCTATAGCTCATTTCCTTAATAGTTCCCTGATGTGTGACTATTGGGAAGACTAGGGAATAGGTCTAAGAGTCAGAGTGGAATAGAGTAGGTACTCTGATTTCCCACCAGTAGGGATTAATGTTCAAAGACAGTCTCTATTTGGGAAAGGAGAAAATGAAAGGAAAAAGGGATAGAAAGCTAATATTTGATCCTGCTACAACCTCTGGAGTCTAGTGGAATCTGGTTAGTGGGTGGTCTGGAGCAGAGGAGAGCTTCCTTCCTATCACAACCTGCTTCTCAAATGCACATCACACAAATTGTAGCTACCAGAGAAAGAATCAACCCTTTTTGCTCTGTGCATTGTTCTTCCTACTAGTTCAGACTACTTCAGTAAGTATTAAATTAAACTAAATGAGGGGCAGCTAGGTGGCGCAGTGGATAGAGCATCAGCTCTGAAGTCAGGAGGACCTGAGTTCAAATCTGGTCTCAGACACTTAACATTCCCTAGCTGTGTGGCCCTGGGCAAGTCACTTAACCTCAAATGCCTCAGCAAAAAGAAAAAGAAAAAAAAAACTAAATGAAAAAAAAATAGGCACCAAAAAACTTTGCCCCACTTGCCCCTGTCCCACCACCACTATCCTTTCCTTCTATCCAAGTTACGAACAGAGAGAGAGAAATCTTTAACAAAAGGCATTCTAAGATAGACACTTCAAATCAATCTGAGAGATAATGCTATCTACCTTTCGTATGGAATCTTCACCTTGAAAAAATTAAGGAGTGGAAAGCAGAAAGGAGTGGAAAGCAGGCATTCCAGAGTGGAAAGCAGGAAGGAGTGGAAAGCAGGCATTCCAGAATCTCTTGAGTAAAATATGCAGAATTTAACTTAGTTTCCTAGCTTGAACTATTAGGAATTCCTAGAATATTAGGCAGCTTTACATATAAATAAAAAATGGATACCACATGTTCCCTATGGCCTCCAAAATAAAGTTTAAACTCCTCTAATACTCCTTTCCCACTCAAAGCCCTCTCCAACCTAGTACAACTCTACCATTCTAGTTCCACTTCATAATATAATGATATTGGAATTCAGAATAATAAGTTGATTTTCAAACTAGGTAGAATAAGTAGTAAGAAAACATTTAATTACCTTTGATTAGCATGCTATCAGTCATCATAAGGAACCAAATTAATTATTTCCTTAGGTATGAAAGAAATTAGAAGATTTGATTATTGAGTTAATGTCAGTAAACTTGGAAAGATCATAGAGGTCTTGTAAGATAAAAAAGCACAAATATTATCTCAATTCTCAAAAACAGAAAAAAACAGATTCCATCACTCAATCATTCATCAAACATTTCTTAAGCACAATGTTCTAGGCATTGTGATAAGCACTGGGGATACAACGAAAGACAAAAGACAGCCTTTGCCTTCCAGAAGTTCACAATCTAATTAGTGGCACAGAAACTCACAACCTAATGGAGATCTGCAAAATTGGATTCAATGCCTTGTGAAATCCTAGAATACTTTCTTTTAAAATACCATAAATAATTACACTGGTAAATGTATATCACAAAGAATCAGCATGATTCCATCAAGAATAACAACAATTGTAATAATACCAATAATAAAATAATATCTATAAATTGCTTTAGGTGATTTATTTTTATATTGATTATATATGATTATATTTATTAAATGATAGAGATTTAAATTTTTAGTGTTTATTATGTCTCATCTCATTTGATCTTTGCAACACTAGAGTACTATTATAATTCCCATTTTATAGATGTAGAAATTGAGTCCAAGAGAAATAAAGTGACATTCCCAGGATCACAGAAGTAATACATGTTCTAGGAAGAATTAATATACAGATCTTTAAAACTCCGCCTCCAGTAGACTCATGACCAAGTTATAATAGAATAAATTTATTTCCTTTTTTGACAGGGAAACCAGAAAGGGGTGTGTGTGTGTGTGTGTGTGTGTGTGTGTATGTAAAGGGGAAATGGCTGTGGGCTGAATTCAAGTAGATTTTAGCAAATAATTTGGCAAAATGTATCATTATTTTTTCAAAAATTAAAAGACATTATCTAGATAATATTAAAATTAATCAAATTTAAAGCAAGTTGAATGGCCAGACCTGAAGAGTAGCTGTTAATAATCAATATCAGCATAAAAGAAGGTCTCTCACCAGTTTAATCAATTGCTTTGGGAAAGATAGGTGCTATTTTAATTCAATTAGGAGGTGACAAAAATTTGAGAGAGGTGGTTAATACTTAAAGGATGATGTTATGATTCAAAAAGATAATGACAGTTAGCTAAATTTAATAAGATGGAACATGATATACCTGTATTGTGGCACAAGCTTCTAATCCCTGAAGTGACTGAAGAAGGCCAAAATTAGTGAATCAATTGATTTCAGGAATTTGTAGCTATAACAGGATCAAAAATTGATCAATTATTCACCATAAGTACTGCATAAATATGTTGAACCCCTTAGAGCAGAGGACCACTAAACTTACTAAAGAGGAGTGAATTCAGTTTAGTTCAGAAAATTAAAGTTCTGTGCTGATCAGAATCAGGATCAGGACTGCAAATAAACTCTGCATTTACAATCTAGGAGACAGAGGGAGACCAAGTTTCAAAAAAATAAACAGGTAGACAAGTGAAAGAAAACAGACACTTGATATTTATGTATTTATTATATTTATACATATATTTATATTATTTATTATTGTTATTATTTAGTACTTAGTATATGTCAGGAATTATATTGATCACTTTAAAAATATTATCTCATTTGATTCTCACAGGCATAGGAAGTATTTTATACTTCCTATTTTATAATTAAGTAAACTGAAGCATACAGGGGTTAAGTTACTTTCTCAGAGTCACACAGCTAGTAAGTGTTTGAGACTGGATTTGAACTCACGTATTCCTGACTCTAGATATAGCTCTCTATCTTTTGCTACATCACCATTTACCAGTTAGTTTAAACACTGAATCCCCACTTACTACATTTGATATACAGAAGCTTCTTGTTCATGAGTGGAGGATGATCCCTTAAAACCTTTCCTGCCTCAGACAAATTGAGAACTGGGAAAACCTTGTCTTAAAAAAGTCAAAGTTCCCCACAGCACCCATGGCCATTTCATACTGACCTATGTTTTGCCATTGGACTCCAATTAATCTGAAGGAGAGAATGAGGCTGATGGCTCTGCACACCTCTGTTTCATTTAATTGCAACTCAAGACATTAATCTTTTGATGTCATTGGTTCTCTTTGAAAATAAAGGATGAACAACAAATAAATCCTTTCCATTTCTGAGAGTCTACAATTCTTAGATTCTCTTTAAAATTCACTTTCTCTTTTTTAGCATGTTGCATTCCAACCCTCTCTTTCAAAATGGATTTAAATTCCTCTTCCTCTGAGAACCTTACCTTTTTCCCCTATGACCTCCCATCTATTTAGAAATGACCTTTTCCTTCACTCTTATAGCATTTCATCTTGTAACACTGCAATGCACTTATAATAAGATATAATATATTCAGTGCTCATATAATTAGTATATTATAATCTTACTGTAATTGGGACAGAGACATTTTCTTATATTGGCTTTTTATCTCCCCCAAAGTTTATTATAATAGGTGCTTAAGAAATGTTTTCTTTATTGTTTTATTTTCTTGAAATTTCAAACTACTTGGAACTTTAGAAACCATGTAATTCTACCCCCATATTTTTCATATTAAAAAAGAAATAAAATTGAAGCTCAGAGAAAATGACTAGTTCAAGTTCACAATGTTAGGGGGAAGAGTCCACAGTTGTGTGCTCATATTTATTGAGCCAATATCACTCTTTCCCTCTTTTATATGCCATAGTTTTGCTTTTGCCCATGTGTCTCTTACAAAAACAACAAGTTTAGGAGTCCATGCCTTTGTATTATGTTCATGCTGAGTCCAGTGTACCCCATTGCAAATTTCTCATTGTCTGCAAATCTCACTCACACAGTATGGAAAAGTTCTAACACAGTATGGAAAAGTTCTAGCACAGCATGATGACTACATTCAGGAACAGTTTGTTTAATTCCCAGTCAAATCCATTACAAAGACTTGAGCAATGACAATGAACTTAATGTCTTAGCAGGGAAAGCCACAGCCTTGTTTCTAATATTGTGTAATGATCAAGAAGCAAGAAGTCATACACCAGAGGATTCACAATAGCACCTCTATTTATGAGGAGATGGCTTTGGTAGCATTGATGAAATAATCAGAGCCCCAGAGTCTGAAAGTAATTAAGCCAAATTTAGGAAGATTTGGGTCATGGACAACCAACAATTTTAATAAAGGTCTAGTAGGACATAATTGGTACTTTCTCTAGTTATTTACAAGAGGAAAAAGCAGAATGAATGCCATAGAATTTTAGAATTGGAAGAGATCTTAGTCATTATGAACTCAGATACCCACTTCCACCCCCACATCTGTTATTTTAGAGAGTAGACTAAACTGAGTTTCAGAGTGGGAAAATTCCTTGTCCATTTTCAGAAAGACTGCCAGAAAATAAATTCAGGTCTTTTTTCTCCACATTCATTGTTTTATCCTAATACTATAGCTAACTTTTTCTTTGCCATAGGTCAAATGACATTAAATATATCTTCAAACTTTTTTTAAAAGAAAAAATCAATTGAAAAACATGTGTCGGGGCAGCTAGGTGGCGCAGTGGATAGAGCACCAGCCCTAAAGTCAGGAGGACCTGAGTTCAAATGTGGTCTCAGACACTTAACATTCCCTAGCTGTGTGACCCTGAGCAAGTCACTTAACCCCAATTGCCTCAGCAAAAATAAATAAATAAAAATAAAAATAAAAAAATAACATGTGTCAAGGGAAGCAGGGGAGAAAGCATTTTCTTAGGATATAGTCATCAAAATTGGGGAGGAAGAGAAATCACAACAAATCTAAAAGAAAATTGTTCTTGATGACTAGGAGTTTAACTCAATTGCTTCTAAAAACTTGAAGGACTGAGAGTTCCATCATTGTGCTCTAAATTTACATACTCTGTGAAAATATTTCATCACTTCACCCTAGGCAGGGTTTTATTTGTTCCACTACACAATATAAAGGCTATTCCATAACTCACATTCCCTAAGAGAAACCAGCCTCAGCAAGGTATTAGGAAGCAAATATTCCAGTTGTATGATTAAAGTGCTTTAAGTATCCTGAGGATATTTCAATAGAGTTCCTTATTAACCCAAATCCATCTCTCTAAATATTGAAACTTGTAAAAGAAATATCTGTGACCAGACAGGTCATTCCTTTCCCCTCACTTATGCCTGAGAACACTTCCTATATACAGTGGAAGAACAGGGGTCAGTCATTGGCAGCCTTCTTCTATCTTAACCAAAATAGGAAAGAGCAAAAAGGGAATTGTTCGGACTAAACAAGAGTATGAAAATATATTTCAGTGGAAAATTTTATCCAATGATTTCAGAAAAGTAGCTTGAAGCCAAAATCATACATTTAATATTTTATAAAGGGGTTTTTTTGAACACACAGTCACAGTATGATATATGTAACAGTGGTGTTTGTATCCTTTTCCTCCCCATTCATTATATATGAATAAAGATTATATTGTAATTCCTGTTAGAATTAGATACATTTCTTCAAACTCATTAATAAAAGTTGGACTAATACTGGCTGAATCATTTTATACTGCGTTATTCTCTCCCCTTTTATTTTGAGTTATATTCATTCTATATAATAATTTCTCCTCTTCATAATTTTTTTCTGTTCTCATTCAAGCTCAGTTAATTTCTCCTATCTTCATAACCTAGATGGACTATAATCTTTCTTTAATGTATAGTTGATCTATCAAATGGTTTTCTTTCTCAGCTTCAAATTCTCCAAGTCAACAATAAGCCAACAACCATTCATTAAGTGCCTAATATGTGCCAAGTACTGTGTTAAGTACTGGAGATACATAAATGAAAAATAAGCAAATAAAAATAATTTTCTACCCTCAAGGGTAGATTTTATGTCCACATGATTGAATGGACATTTCCCATGCTTAATGTCAACCTACTTAAGCTTCATGTATTTTCCCACCTTATTCACTCCTCTAAAAACCCTTCCCAGTTCCTTTCTGTACAGATTTCTCTACCCTGAATCTTCACACTTCCAACTAATTCTCATCATAATGCCTCTAATCAACATCCACTTAGTGCAGAATTTTGCTTTGTCTAATAATAAAAATAGTAAGTCTAATAATGTTTGTAAATATAGATGACATCTAGAAGAAAAATAATAAAAGCAACATTCACAAAACTAAAAATATGCTCTCCTTCCCTATAATATTCACAATTCCTGCCATAGCTGTAGTATGTTTGAGCCCTATGCCATCTTCCAACTCATATCAAAAACATTTATTAAATATATACTATATTTATTAAATATATACTATAAAGCAGGGCTTCTTAAATTTTTTCCACTCACAACTTCTTTTTGCCCAAGAAGGTTTTATACAACCTTCTTGGCATATGAGTCTATAAAATAAATAGACAAATCAAATATTTACTGAGAATAAATTATAAGTTCATTATTCTCACATTCAGTTACATGACCCCATATGGGATCATGACCAACAATTTAAGATGCTTTG
>JAJPUD010012643.1:0-48321 GCA_023553655.1 Myrmecobius fasciatus | reverse complement strand
ATTATCAAAGTAAAATCAAATTATACCCCCATTCTTTAAGTATACCCCTAGTATAGATATAGTTCTCAAGAGTTCTTTCCTTTTTACCTTTTTACACTTCTCTAGAGTTCTGTGTTTGGAGGTCAAATTTTTTGTTTAGATTTGGTCTTTTCATTAGAAATAGGTGAAATTCTCCTGTATCATTGAATGACCATCTTCTTCCCTGGAAGATGATGCTCATTCTAGCTGGATAGGTTATTCTTGGCTGTAATCCAAGTTCTTTTGCCTTTTGGAATATCTGATTCCAGGCCCTTCTATCCTTCAGTGTGGAAGCTGACAGATCCTGTGCCATTCTAATGACAGTTCCTCGGTATTTGAACTGTTTTTTTTTTTTTCTTGTAATATCTTTTCCTTGGTGCGATAGTCCTGAAATTTGGCCACGATATTCCTTGGGGTTTTAATTTTGGGGTCTCTTTCAGGAGGTGATCGGTGGATTCTTTCAATACCGACTTTGCCTTCTGATTCTAAAACATCAGGGCAATTGTCTTTCATGATTTCCTGGAAGATAGCATCCAGGTTTTTTTTTTTTTTTTCATCGTGACTTTCAGGGAGTCCAATAATTCTTAGATTGTCTCTCCTGTATCTGTTTTCCAAGTCAGTTGTTTTTCCTAGGAGATATTTCATATTTCCTTCTATTTTTTCATTTTTTTGTTTTTGTTTGACTGATTCTTGAAGTCTTAATGAGTCATTCATTTCAATTTGTTCAATTTTAAATTTTAAGGTATTATTTCCTTCAGTTATCTTTTTTAGCTCCTTTTGTAACTGGCCAATTGCATTTTTTTTGGTTCATTGCATTCTTTTTCTATTTTGCCAATTTTATTTTTCAGTGAATTCTTGTCTTTTTCCAATTCACTATTTTTATTTTCTAGTGAGTTGGTGACTTTTTCCAATTCACCAATTTTGTTTTTCAGTGAATTGTTGTCTTTTACCAATTCACTATTTTTATTTTCCAGTGAGTTGGTGACTTTTTTCAATTCACTAATTTTGTTTTTCAGTGAATTTTTGTCTTTTTCCGATTCACCAGACTTATTTTCCAGTTTTTCACATCTCTGTTGCAGGGCGATGTTTCCTTCTTGCACTGTTCTCCATTTATTTTCCCAATCTTCTTCTAGCTCTCTTTTGAGATTCTTTATGCAATCTTCCAGGTAAGCCTTCTGAAAGTGAGACCAGCTTAAATCCACCTTTGTGGCTTTATCTGGGATTGTTTTCAGAATCTCAGGATCTGGGGACTGCTCTAGTTTCTTTCCATAAAAGCTGTCTATGGTGAGAGCTCTCTTCTTCTTGCTCATGATGTTTAGCTGAGGTATCAGTCACCAGCAGGTAATTCTGCAGCAGCAGCAGCAGCAGCAGGGGCAGCAGTGGCAGCGGAGGCGGCAGCAGCAGCAGCAGCAGCAGTAGCAGACTTGATTTCAATTTGCCCTGGGGCAGTTTGCTGAGTTGACTTCCGGTCTGGGGCTGATCTGCCTAGATCCACACTAGGACCACACTTTCAGCTGCTCTCAATCCACTCTTTATCAAAGGTAGACCTGCCAAAGCACCTGCCCGCAAGCAGAGCAAAGTGGCCCAAAGGTCTCCCAGGGACTTCCTGGCAGCTTAAAATCTTCTGGTCCCTCACAGCCCTGGACTTTCACCCTGGCTGCCCACTGGCATCTGAGCTCTGGGAGCTGCTCGATCCCCTGCCTGTCTAAAACTGACCTCAGAAGTTCTTTCAAAGTAGATATTTGATAGAAGTGTGTTGTAGTCCAAGTGTTTGGTGAAGCTTTCACTCCAGAACCAGTTTGGAGACTCAGTTTGTCGGTGTCTGAGGGAAGGTCTCAGGAGCTTACAGAGAATGCTGTCTGCAGTTTGCCATCTTGGCTCCGCCCCTAATAGACTAATTCACAGGGTCATTGTGTACAAATCACTTTAAAATCTTAAGGAATTATAAAACCATGATTTTTTTTTTCTGAGAGTTCTCTGAGAAATAATTTTTCAAAATCTGTATATAAATAATGCTTATTTTTTAAACAGCACTTAACAATAAGAGAATGTAAGGCTATGATGAAAACTATGTTTTAAACTATTTAGAACCTTTGCACTATAATTTGTTTCCTTTATATTAAATATATTTTTCAGAAGTATTTTTATTAGGATAAATTTAACTTCAGTTTTAGTTTGCTCATCACTTACCACCTTTTTCATCAGAAGACTTAATGGCCCCAATAAGTTCTACTTGGTGACCCTTAGTGGTTAAAAGTTTAAAATATCAAAGGTAAATATAAAATCAGTTAGATGTTTCAATTTAATAGTTGTAGGACTCATTATTTCTCTCAATGAAGCCGTTTTAAAAACCTCTATGGATGGACATGAGATAAGATATGCTTTTACTCTGTCCTCAAAATAACATTCTTCAAACTTAAATGAAATAAAACAAAATGAACATTATTTAGGACTCCTCTATCCTTTGACTATACTTTGTTTAGTGAAGAATAAATGAACATAAATTGGAAAAATAGAGTTCTCTTTGCTCACGTTTTGCTTTTTGTTCTTTTCTGCTCTGAATGATAGCTTATCTTCCTATATGGAGACTTACCCAATGTGATGGCTTATCTTGTCCCACTTTCATAAATCAGAACTGTGTTGCCACTGTTGATTTTAAAACAACTCAAGAAAGCACAGGGAGAAGAGTTGTCATTGTGTGAAACAGAACAGTAGATTGTAAAAGGGGACTGAACATAGATTTGAATTTCAGATCTGTATCTTATAACTTTTATGATTTTGGTGGTCACACATATTCTGGCCTCAGCTTTCTCATATTTAAACTTAAAGGGACAGGGCAGATTAAATGTCTTCTTAGTTTTCTTCAAGTCCAAAATTCATGAAACTATGAACATCCTTGTCTTTATTGAGTTAATCTCTGGCACACTTGGACAGCTACATTATAGTCAATCAATAAAGGTACTCCAGAGGAGGAATTCCTAATCTGAGCTATGATTGAATTATCCATTTTACAGACAAAGTAATGGCTACAGTTTGATCAAGATAAGCCCAAGAAACTCCTTGGTAACAACTAAAAATCAAAATGAAGAAAGGAGAAAAAGAGAAAAAATGGAAAAAGAGGAAACCTCATTTAAAAACTATTGCTTGCAATCATTGTCCTGTATATATTTTTACAAAATACATATTTTCTCAACTGTGATTAGACTGTTTATATAGTTACCCTGCCACCCATAGCCCTCAATAAATATTGCTTCTTAGTTGATGAAATAAATAAAATGTTTTATTTTTTATTAAAAAAAAACAAACAACAACAACAACAACAACAACAACAACAAACAGCAGGAGCTGCTGGATAACATGGTGGATAGAACACCAGTACTGAAGTTACAAGAACGTGACTTCAAATCCAAACTTAGACACTTAACACTTACTAGGTGTGTGACCCTGAGAAAGTCACTGAATCCCAATTCCCTCACAAAAAACAACCCACAAAAAAAAAAATTTTTTAGAATATTAATTTTAAAATTTTTTTTTATTTTTTTTTTTTTTTTTTTTTTTTTTTTACAAAATACAGATTTTTTTGTTTAGTATTTTATTTTCCCCAATTACATGTGAAAATAATTTTTAACATTTGCTTTTTAAAGTTTTTAATTCCAAATTTTCTCTCTTGGGGCAGCTAGGTGAAGCAGTGGATAGAGCACCAGCCCTGAAGTCAGGAGGACCTGAGTTCAAATCTGCCCTCAGACACTTCACACTTCCTAGCTATGTGATCTTGGGCAAGTCATTTAACCCCAATTGCCTCAGGAAAAAAAAAATTCTCTCTTCTTCCATTTCCACCCCCTAATCATTAGGCAAACAATTCAATTTAGATTCTACAAATGGAGTTGTGAAAACATTTCCATAATAGTCATGTTGTAACAGAAAATATAAACAACAACCACCATCAATAACAAGAAGAACAAAAAACCCTCAAGAAAAATAAAGTCCAAAAATGTTTCAAACTGTATTCAGATAGCACTATTTCTTTCTCTGGATTGTTTTGGATTATTGTAATGTGAAGGAAAGTTATTTTATTCATAGATTACAATTTGCAATAGTATTACTACATTGAATACAGTAAATGTCACTTTGCATCAGCTTCTATTAGTCTTTCTAGGTTTGTCTGAGAACATGTTGCTTATTATTTCTTATAGTGAAATTATATTCCATAATAATCCCACACCACAATGTGTTCAGCTGTTCATCAATTGATTTACATCCCTTCAATTTCCAATTTTTTGCCCTCAGAAAAGAGCTGTCATAAATGTGTTTTTCAAATTTTATTTATTTTTATACATATTGCTTTGTGACTCATGTGGGGAGAGAAAAATCAGAACAAAAGGGAAAAATCATGGGAGAGGGGAAAAACAGTAAAAAGAAGTAAACATAAAATGTGTTGATTTACATTTAATCTCTATAGTTCTTTTTCTGGATGCAGATGGCATTTTCTATCCAGAAAGGATTGAGATTGTTATTGATATGGCTGAATTAACTGAGAAAAATCAAGTGTTTTATAGTTGTTCATCTCACATTCTTGCTATTATTGTGTACTGCTTCTGCTTGTTTCAGTCAGCCTCAGTTCCTGTTTCCAGGTCTTTCTAAAATCAGCTTTTTTTATCATTTTTATAGAGCAATAATATTTATTGACCTTCATATACCAAAACATACTCAACCATTCCCCAGTGGATGGTCATCTATTCATTTTCCAATTCTTTGTTACCACAAAAAGAGCTGTTACAAATAGCTTGCACTTTTGGATCCTTTTTAACTTCCTTTTTTTATTTCTTTTTGGGATACAGAACCAGTAGTAGCACTGGGTAAAAAGTGCATGCACAGTTTGATAGCCCTTTGGGCATAGTTACAGATTGCTGTCTATAATGGTTGGATCATTTCACAATTCCACCTACAAGGCATTAAGATTCCATTTTCCCACATTCCCTCCAACATTCATCATTTCTTTTCCTGTCATGTTACTCAATCTGAGAGGTGTGAGGTGATACCTCAGAGTTGTTTTAATTTGCATTTCTGTTATCAATTCTTTATCAATAATTTAGAGCATCTTTCATATAAATATAGATGGCTTTAATTTTGTCATCTGAAAATTGTCTGTTCATATCCTTTGCCCCTGTATCAGATGGGAAATGACTTGTATTCTTGCTATAAATGTTTTTGTACATGTAGGTCTTTTGCCTTTTTCTTTTTCTTTTTTTTGTTTGTTTTTTTTGTGTTTTTAATCTCTTTTGGGATACAGGCTTAGTAGTGGTATTGCTATATAAAAGGAAATGCATAGTTTTATAGTCATTTGGGCATAGTTCAAAATTGCACTACAGAATGGATGAATCAGGTCACAATTCTACCTACAATGCAGTTAATGTCTCATTTTCTCCTCTATATCACCTCCAATATTTGTCATTCTCCTACTATCTAATATAATAGGTATAAGGTAGTACCTCAGAATTGTTTTAATTTGCATTTCTTCCATCAATAGTGATTTTTGAAAATTGTTTCATGTGTCTAGGGATAGCTTTGATTGCTTCATCTGAAAATTGTTCTTGTCTTTTGAATTTCAATTGCAAATTCAAATTCAAATATAAATTAAATTTTTTAAACAAATTTGATTCAGTTCTCAATATCCTTGAGACATGTGGCCTTTATCAGAGAAATTTGCTTACTTTATTTTCACATTTCTAATGGCTAATTATATTTCCCTCCATTCTGTTCCCTCTTCTGGTTTACTCTATTCTCTCTCCTTTCATGCTGTCCATCTTCAAATGATTTTTGTTTCTGACTACCACCTCCCCCAATCAGCTCCCCTTTCTATCACCTTCCCTTCTCTAATTCAATTCCCCTACTCCTTTTCTGTAGGGTAAGATGGATGTCTATATCCAACAGAGTGTGTAGGTTATTCTCTCTGAATCAATTCCAGTTCCACTATCTATCCCCTCCTCAATTTTTTCCTCCACTATAAAAGTTCTTTCTTCTGTTTTGTAAGATAATTTGCCTCATTGTACTTTTTCCTTTTCAGCCAAAAATACTTCCCTTATTTCTAGTTCTTCTAGAACTTTGCTTAGCATCAGTTCATGTAAGACTCTCCAGGCGTCTCTAAAATTACTCCCCTGACAGTTTCTTATAGAACAATAATATCACATAATATTCATATACTATAAATTATTCAGCCATTACCAAATTGAAGGGCATCCACTCAGTTTCCAGTTTCTTGCTACTATAAAATTGCCTGCTAGCAAAGTTGTACATCTTTTTTTTCCTTTTTTATGATCCCTTTGGGATACAGGTTCAGTAGAGACACTGCTGGATCAAAGGACATGCACAGTTCAATAACGTTTTGAGCACAGTTCCAAATTGCTCTCCAGAATGGTTGGATCCGTTCACAGTTCCACCAACAATGTATCAGTGCCCCAGTTTTCCTACATCCCCTCCAACATTTATAATTATTTTTTCTTCTCATTTTAGCCAATCTGAGAGATATGTAGTGGTAGTTTAGTGTTGTCTTATCAATTTCAGTTTTTAAGGAATTATTTTCTTCATTGAGTTTTGGTCTTTCTTCTCCCACTTGGCCAATTCTGATTTTCAAGGAAGATCTGAAATCAAAAATATTTTATAGAATTAGTAACAATAGTCTGTGAATATCTGAATAAAATGTGATTATTTGAGAGAGTAGATTTTGGAGAAGTGTTATGACTTCAATTAAAACGATCAGTTGTTAGAAAATCAAAGCCTAGGTATCAGTCAGAACTGCATTTGAATTTTTCTCTTATTTATTTACTAACATGTTTAAAACAGTTTCAGTAATAAGTACATATTTAACTTGATTATTATGATGTTCAAATAAAATCATATGTAAAAGCCCAAAGTCACCTATTTCTACTGACTTTAAGCAATTTTATTCATTGTATGCTTTGTGAGTGCCAACAATGAACATACTATATTTTGTGAACCAAGAATATACCATAACTTATTTAAACTTCAATTTCTTCTTCTTAAAAACCAGGCAAATAATATCAAAAGTGGTCTTTAAGACACCCATGAGATGACTTATATGATGTAACTTGTGAATCTGAAAGTATTATAAAAATTATAGTAGTTGTTTTTAATATTGGATAGCTCCTTAATGTATATTGTTTCTCAAAATTTAAGGTTGGTTGAGCAGCAAAAATAAATGACTGAAGTAAGGTTTTTATCTATATTTGTATAGTATCTCTTAAATATATATTTTAAAACACAAAAACAATCCTTTTATAGCAGGTTAAAATAAATGTTACAGGAAATACTATTTCAACAAAGACTATTGCATAACACAACTATATACTTCAATGTGTTCAGTATTAAATAACACTTGTTCTATGGTTATCTAATTTAAAAAATTCTTTAAAGAAATAATTTTGTTTACAAGCATTTTTCTTAACATACTTTTTCATTGTCATCTTAGAATCTGTTTCTCTATTCTTTTTTAGAATTGCTTTTTTGCATTTGGGGGTAAGGTAAAGGGGATGAGGATATGTTCATAACTTGACTTTTCACAGTATTTTATCCAGCAGCTGTTCTATTTATTTCCTTCCCCTTTCCATTTTCAAATGCCCTAACCACTCTGCATTCCCTCCAACCTCCTTAAATTACTCATCAAAATTATAGGAAAAATTCCAAACATCTTAGAAGATTAAAATTTAACTAGGTGGGAATAATACCAAATTGTAGTCAAAAGATCTGAATTTGAACTCTAGGTCAATTCAAGCATTTATTAGATTTTTAAAAATTTTATTATTGATTATTGATTAAGCAATCTTTGTAAAATGGGAAACAATCACTAGCAGTTCTTCTAAAATGGACATACTAATGTGCATATGCTCTTCCTCTCTAATTATCAAAATTTTTGTGAGACTCAAATATTAATACACTAAGTAGATGCCAGGTATTTCAGAAAAGTGGTTTTCAATGTTGGAAGTTTATACACATGAACGTGTGTGTGTATGTGTGTGTGTGTGTGTGTGTATTACAATTATGTAGCATGTGTTATTATCTGCAAATTTCAGTTTCACCAAAACTTTCTCGTGAACTAAGAAAAACATGTAGAACTTCCATAAATTCTACTTGCAGTTCTACTGGGAAAAGGTAAGTTTGTTTATATTGAAGAGCCATATAATTACAATAATTATTTGCTTCTTAAAATGAATTGTAAATCTACCTTAATTCCAAAACATATCTTGTTTTAAATAAGAAAAATATATTTTCTTGAAAGCTTTAGGTACAATATGCATTATCATATATTTTAAAATAATAAAATAGTTTGGTCAGGAAAAAAAGTTTTAGTAAACACTTCTGTAATAATGGATTCACTCTCATGAGCGCAGTCATATTCACCTCTCTCATCAAATCATATTTAAACTTTTATCTTCATGAATACAAGTTTTTGGATGTATTTAAGTGTTAAAGATGCACTCACAATATTTTTAATTAAAACACATTCATATTTCCTTATCCAATATCCAGGTTTTCATTTCTATTCATCCTAGGAGACAAGGAGCCCTTGGAATTCAAACTAAACTAAATTCTACCAGATTGCTCAGAATTTGTTTTCCTCAAAAATCTAGGACTTATTCAAATTTCTCAATATTAATTTACTTTCCTTTTAAGAGCTAAAATATGTGGCAAAGACAAGATGACAAAGTAAAAGCAGGTGAGCTCTTCCAATTTCCCTCCAAATAACTAACATATCAAAACAAATTCTGGAGTGACAGAATTAATAGAATGGATGGAATGCAACAATATTACTGCAAGACAATTTAGAGGATAAGCAGAAAAGTTCTATCTTATTGGCTGAGAGTGAAACTCAATCCAACCCATGTAGAGTCCAACAAGCTAACAGCAAGCTGTGGAGCTCTTGAATCAGCAGCAACTTCCAGAGTTCTTAGCTCACAGATCCTACTGGAGTCAGACAATTAATGAAAAAATAATAGTGAATTCCTCACAGTTGCACAACCCTTACAGTTTTTCATATCAGAGTCCTAAGATAAGGAGCAGTAGTAGCACACAGAATTTTTGCTTACAGTTTCATTATAGAAAGGAGCACCAACAAATGAGTAGTGACCAGACTTTCCCTTATATCATACTATCTTGAAAGAACTGTAAACTTAAAAACCCTCAATAAGTATTTTTTAAAAGAGTAAAATGAAAAACTTGGAGCTAAACTAAGTGCCATTTTTACATTAGGAGCAGAATCTAAAAGTAATAAGGTTGTCAAGAATAGATTGAAAAAAACAACCAAAACAAAAACAACAAAGTAACTTGATTGTAGAAAGTTACTATGATGAGATGGAAAATCAAAACAGAAACTTAGAAGACAATAGTCAAAAATTTTACATCCAAAGGCTCAAAGGCAAAAGTCAATTGGTCTGAGGTCTAAGAAAAATTCCTTCCACAGTACAAAAAATGAATTTAAAAATAAAATAAGAAAGGAATGTGTGGAACAATTGGGACACTAAAGCACTGTAGGAAAAGTTTTGAAGGGCAAATTGGAAAACAAATGATAATGAGGCAAAAAAAAAACATGAGAACATATTCAAAGGCTTGGTTTTAAAAAGGCACAAAATAGTATAGAAAACAACACTTTACATATAGAACAAAAAGAAAAAGTTACAAAAATTTAGTGAAGAAAAAAATGTCTTAAAAATCAGAACTGACCACAGGAGAAAGAAAGTACAAAGGCTCATTGAAGATCAAGTGGAAGTGAATGATGCTAGAAGAAATAAACAAACAAAAACCCTAATAAATAAAATCAAAAGAATGAAAAAAGAAGAAAATATTTCACTAGAAAATAATCAATCTGGAAAATAGATCTAGGAGACATAAATTAAGTATGAATGAATTACCTCAAAGCCATAATCAAAGAAAGAGACTATATATCAGATTTCTAGAAATTTTCAAGGAGCATTTTATTTGTATGATAGAACCAGAAGGTACAATAGAAACTTAAAGGTTCCGCCAATCACCTACGGAAAAAAGATTTCCAAAATATTCCCAGAAAAATTATAGCTGAATCCCAGAGCTCCCCATCAAGGAAAAAAATATTGAAAATAGTCAGGAAAAATTCAGAGACTATGAAACCACCAACAGGGTAACACAAGATTTAACAGTTTCTTCATTAGAGAACTTGGAAAGTGATATTCTGAAGGGCAAAGGAGCAAAGAATACAACCAATAACTACATAGCAAAACTGAACATAATCATTCTAAGGGAAAAAAAAAGATACTGAAATAGAGGCCTGTCAATTGTTCCTGTTGAAAGACATGAGCTAAATGTAATCTTTGACAAGACTCAAAAGAAAGAGAAAAAAGTAAACAGAAAAGAGAAATCATAAGGTATTCAATAAAGTTAGTTTTTATATTTATACATCAGAAGATGATGATTATAAGTCCTGAGAAGTTTATCATTTTAAGGGAAGTTCAAAGAAGTACATATAGACAGAGGGTATAGTTGTGAAATGTCTGTGATATGAAGATATATAGAAAAATAAAATTTTTGGGTAAGAAGGATTGATATGATCGAATAATATCTAAAAGTTCAAAATGAAGAGTGATAAAGAGGGGTACATTGGAAGAAGGGGAAAGTAAGAGGTAGAATGGGGCAAGTTATCTTGCATAAAAGTTGCATGAAAGATTTTTCAGTTGAGAGATAGATTGGGGGGGGGGACAAGACTAATCTTAACTCTCATCAGAATTGATTCCAAAAGAGAAAGACATATACATTCATTTGAAAGTATTCACAAACATAACCTACAGGAAAGTTGGAAAGGAAAGGAATAATAAGAGGAGAGGGGCAGACAATAGGGAAAGCAAATGAGGGGAAGTGGTGTTAAGAAAAAAAACATTTTTAAGGAGGGACAGGGTAAAAAGAGGAAGAAAGATAAATAGTGAAATAACAAATAATCATAACTGAGAATATTTTCTAACATTTCTTTGATAAAGCACTCATTTCTCAAATATATAGAAAATGATTAAAGCGTATAAAAATACAAGTTCTCTATCAATGGATAAATAGGCAAATAGTATTAACAGTTTTCATATGAAATAATCAAAGCTATCTATAGGCATATAAATATGCTCTAAATTACTATTGTTTAAACAAATTAAAACATCTCTGAAGTGACACTTTATATTTATCAAGTTGGCTAATATGACAGAAAATGAGAATGATAAATGTTGGAGAGAATATGAAACAATTGGGACACTAAAGAACTGTAAGTAAAGTTGTGAACTGATTCAATTATTCTGGCAAAGCAGTTTGTAACTATGCATAAATGGCTGTAAAAGTGTACATGCCTCATAATCCAGTAATACTACTAATTCTAAAACCCAAGAAATCCATCAACAAAAAGAAGACAAGGGCTTATATGTACCAAAAAAATACTTATAACGGCTTGTTTTCTGGTGGTAAAGTTTGGAAATCGAGGGAATGTCCATCAATTGGGGAATGACTGAATAAGCTGTGATATATGATTACTATGGAATACAATTGTGTTAGAAGAAATGACAAGCAGGATCAGTAAAACCTGAAGACATTAACTAGTGCAAAGTGAAGTGGTCTTAAATAGGAGAATATCGTCTTAGTCACAGAAATATTATATGTTAATCAACTGTGAATGACTTAGCTGTTCTCAGCAATACATGATCCAAGATAATTCCAAAGGATTTATGATGAAAAATCCTATCTATTTTCCAGGGAAAGAAGCGATTTAGTTTGAATACATATCAAACATATATTTTTAAAATCTTTATTTTTCTTGTTTTTTGGGGGGGGTTATTTTCTTTTACACAATGATAAATAAGGCAATACATTTTCTATGATTGCACATATATAATCTATATCAAATTGTTTGTCTTCTTACTGAGAGGATGGAGAGAGAGAAGAGAGAATTGGAGCTCAAATTTTCCAAGAAAATGACTGATTAGAAAGAAACAGGGAGTACAACAAGGAGCTTAATAGTCTCTAGGGAGGAAATGGTGAAGATCTAAACTAGAAGACTGTGAAATTAGAAGAAAAAAATCTGTGAATACAAAGAAGGGAATGGGTATGAAAAATACTGTAAAATTTGAAAAATGAAGGAGTCTGAGTGGGGGATGATATAGGAGGATTAATTAATAATTACTCAATTTGTAAAGTTGAGTAGTAGAAGAAAATAATGACACATGATCATCAGAAAAATATACATTTAAACAACTAAGTCCCAATGACTTGGTGAGCCCTAGAAAAGAGAAAGAAAAAACCTCTTATCTTCATCTGACTGGATTTTATGCAAATGTCTTTACACACACACACACACACACACACACACACAAACAATGTCACAGATATGTTAAAACTATGACAGTTGTCTTCTAACAGTTATGCCCTATTTTAACAGAACAATTCACATAAAAGGGTATGAAGTTAATTTTCAGCTAATTTCTAACACATGCAGGAATTACAAATGGACAAAAAATTCCTGATGTGTATTATTTGACTTTTATCTCAGACTTGCATATTTAAAGTCAGTATCTCATTGACAGCTCTCTTCATTCATATTTTAAAATGCAAAAGAGAAAATTCTTTATTATTATTATTATTATTATTAAAGTTTTTTATTTGCAAAACATATGTATGGGTAATTTTTCAACATTGACCCTTGCAAAGCTTTTTGTAACAAATTTTCCCCCCTACTCCCCACCCCTCCCCTAGATGGCAGGAAGTCTACTACACGTTAATTATGTTAAAATACTTGACAAATAGAATTTATATATATATATGTATGCATATTTTTACAGTTATCTTGCTGTGTAAGAAAAATCGGATCTACAAGAAAAAAAATCTGAGAAGGGAAACATAATGCAAGCAAACATCAATAGAGAGCATGAAAATGTTATGTTGTGGTCCACATTCATATCCCTCTCTCTAGGTGAATATGGCTTTCTTAATCACCGACAAATTGAAACTTCTTTGAAAAATATCATTGTTGAAGAGAGCCATGTCCATCAGAATTGATCATCATATAGTATTGTTGTTGCCGTGTATAATGATCTCCTGATTCTGCTCATTTTGCTCAGCATCAGTCCATGCAAGTCTCTCCAGGACTCTCTGAAATCGTCCTGCTCGTTGTTTCTTACAGAACAATAATGTTCTATGACATATATACCATAATTTATTTAGCTACTCTCCAATTGATGGGCATCCATTCAGTTTCCAGTTTCTAGCCACTACAAAAAGGGCTGCCACAGACATTCTTGCACTTGTGTGTCCCTTTCCCTCCTCTAAGATCTCTTTGGGATATAAGCCCAATAGAAACACTGCGGGGTCAAAGGGTATATGCAGTTTGATCACTTTTTGAGCATAGTTCCAAATTGCTCCTCAGAATGGTTGAATCCGTCCACAGTTCCACCAGCAATGTATCAGTGTCCCAGTTTTTTCACATGCCCTCCAACATTCATCATCATCTTATCCAATCTGACAGGTGTGTAGTGGTCTCTCAGAGTTGTCTTAATTTGCATTTCTCTGATCAATAGTGATTTGGAGCACCTTTTCATATGACTAGAAATAGTTTTAATTTCATCATCTAAAAATTGTCTGTTCATATCCTTTGACCATTTATTGATTGGAGAGTGGCTTGAAATCTTATAAATATAAGACAATTCTCTATATATTTTAGAAATGAGGCCTTTATCAGAACCCATAAATGTAAAGATGATTTCCCAATTTATTACTTCTCTCCTAATCTTTTCTGCATTAGTTTTGTTTGTAGAAAAACTTTTTAACTTAATATAGTCAAAATTATCTATCTGGTGTTCAATTAAGAGTTCCAGTTCTTTGGACACTAATTCATTCCTTCTCCACAGGTCTGAGAGGTAAACTATCATATGTTACTCGAATTTTCTTATATCATTCTTTATATCTAAATCATGAAGAGAGAATACTTTCAACAGCTAAAAATGTGCTATAGGCAAGCAGAATTACATCTGTGATTATGCATGTATGATGTAGAATTTGACAGTGGATTTAATGAGAAGAAATCATATAGTTCATTTACAGGTATTTAAGACTATCATGAATCAGTTGATAGTCTTTGTGATGTGTGTGTATGAATACATGTATGTTTTCTATGAGAGGATGTTTGCCTTGGGTTAGTTGCTCAGTTTAGGTATGAGTGATTCAGGAAGATGATAACTATGAGTTTTCTTGGAGAATTTGTCCATATATGTAACATTCATTTTGCCTAAATGTTTTTAAAAAGGTGATTGGGAATGTCACATGCTTTTTTTTCTCTATTTACCAGCTTCACATTTGAATGTATTTGAGGAGCTCTCCAAAATGCAGTGAGTCAAGCCAAGTAATCAGTTAACCCTTCCTTAAGGTCATGAAGCAAAAGTTAAATGGCCTCTTGTGGGGTACGTTGTAAAAGGTTTAATTGTTTGGATTCAGATTGAATGAGATAGCCTCTGAGGATTCTTCTAACTTTGAAATCCTGTGCTGCTATGAGTTGTCTCTACTCTTGCTTTATATTGCTACATGACTTCATTCAAATTATCTATATTAGGTGGTAATCAAGATTAAAATCTTTATGAGATGTTCATAGGTTGCATCTCTGATGGAGAATTGTTCTCACATTCTACTCTACTTAGAACATACTTGAAGGTCAGGAACATGATACAATTCTCTGAAGAGGAACATCAGGGAATTTGATTCCTGGATCCACAACATTCTTAGGATAATTACCTTCCTGCATAAAATGCCTTGCACCAAAGTTCACAACTTTTCCATTTTTCTTTCACAAGAGAGAAAGAGAGACAAAGAGAGAGAGAGAGAGAGAGAGAGAGAGAGAGAGAGAGAGAGAGAGAGATACACACAAGAAGATATTTAAGGTGTCAGAGTGAATGGAATACTGAAACTGGAGTCAAGAAGAACTAAGTTCAAATCCTGCTTCAGTCACTTATTGTCATGACCCTGGTTATTAAACCTTTATCTCAGGTTTCTCATGTTTAAAAATGACAATAACAACTACCACCTTTTTTTCAAGGATAAAATGAGATAATTTTTATATTTTGCAAATTTTAAAGTACTATGTACATTTTAGTTTATTGTTGTTGTCATCATTATTACTATTAATGTAATTGTTATATTTCCCAGTGGTGGAAGGTAAGCTTTCTTTCCCCTTGAATGAAAAACTATGACTAATGCATTTGTGAGTGCATATCAGAGATGATAAAGTCTTTGGAAGAAGAGTTAGACCCCCCTGATATTTTTCATTAAAGAACATCAACATAGTCTATGTTTCCTTTTCTTCAAAATATCCCTCCTCTTTTTCCTACAAACCATTCCCTTTGGCTGTAAACTCTAATCCCTAGCATTCCCTCTTAAGATTTAACACTTGTTGGTTCTTATTTTTTCTTCTTGTCTGTTGTCTTAGCATCTACCAACATATTACAGTGACAGCTATCTATTTGTAAAACACATTGCAGCTACCCAAGATAATATATTAAGTTAGAAACAAAAAACTGGATTCAGAACCAGAGGACCCAGATTGCTAACTATTCTGTTTACCTTGGGCTAACCTTGGCTTACCTTGACTCTCTCAGTTTCTTCCTCTATAAAAAGAGAGAGCTAAACTAAATTACTTTTAAAGCCATGACTAGTTTTACTTCTAAAATGCTATTATTTGATCTCATTAATTTCATTACAATACTATCTCTTTTTATCTGACTACATCCCACAACTTTTTTTCTCCTGAAGTTTTATTTTCACAGAACCAATAAAAACAAGCTTAACCCTGCTATGTCTATATTCAGTGAAATACTGAAGCATTTAATTTTAGCATTTAATGGACAGTCAATACACCATGATTTTTGAGTAGACATGACATTCTAATGAATATAGGTAGGATACAAGGTAGAGATTGTCATCTTACATATACCTTCATTTTTTTTATTCCCTGTTAATTCAGGATTTGGGATAATTTGGCCTGAACTGGGTGGGAATTTGCCCTTATATTATCCATACAGAATGAAATCATTAAGGAAATCAACTGTTTAAATAAAAGTTCAAAGGTCATGATTAAACATACATAAGAATATACAAACTGTCTCTAAGCATATTATTATAACTTTGTACACATAGATGCTGTTAATTATAGATCAGTCTAATCTCTTCATTAAAGCAGCTCAGGCAGTACCTAAATTTAGAAGCAGTTGTTAACAGAAGCAATGCCTGTGAGGGTGTTTCATAGAAATAAAATTGCATTTATCAAAGAGCTGGAAATAATCTGTTACTATATGTGGTAATCCAGACTCTTTATTCCATAAATCAAAAACATGGGGCTCTGACTCTTAAATGGTTTGCTTAAGTTTCTCATGTTAGTCCAGTTCAATGACACATTAGTTGAGAAATTGCTATGTGCTTTTACGTTTAAGTTCAGCATTAAAGACAATACAGGAAAACTAAGTTAATAAACTTGTTCTCAAGGGACTTAACTGTGGAAATAAAATAGATGCATAAAGAAACAAAATGTAAAGCAAAGTTTAAAGGATGCAAGAATGTTATAAAATACATTTGATTTTTGCAGAAGGAAAGAATCAATTTTTGGCTAAGAAGATCAAGGATGGTTGAATGGACGAGGTGGCTAGGGGAACTTAGTGGACCATTATTCCTATAAACTCAAAGGTATGATATGGTAGTCAACAAAGTAAGAAATTAGAGAAGTGTATTTGTCTCTTAGTCATTTCCAGTCATGTCCAAGTTTTTAACCATTGCAGATTTCTTGGCAAAGAAAAGTGAATAGCTTGTCATTTGTGTCTCCAACTGAAGCCAACAAAGGTTATTGGGAACATCACATGTTGTTAAGTGTGTTAAGAGCAGTACCTGAGGCTATGTTTGAACTCATGTCTTACTGAATTCAGGTTCATCACTTTATTCTGTGCCAGCTAGCCATCCAACTAAAAAGCATATATTAAACATTAATTGTATAGTGTCTAACACTAAAGTTAAAATATTCTAACTATACGCTGGCCTGGTCAGACCACATTTGGAGAATTGAGTTTTATAAGTACAAATAATTATTTAAAAGTATCCAGAGGAGGGTGATCCGTGTGATGAAGCATCTCAAATCTATATGATATGAGGATCAGTTATTGGAACTGGGGATGGAAAATAGGAGAATTAGGGGAGACTTAGCTGTCATATCTTTGTTTTATTTATTTATTTATTTTTGCAAGGGAAAAAGTAAGTGATTTTTCCAGGATTGCACATCTAGTTAAGTGTCTGAGATTGTATTTGAACTCAGGTCCTCCTGACTTCAGGGTCAGTGGTCTATCCTATGTGCCCTCTAACTCCTTCATGATAGCTACCTTAAGCATTTAAAAAGTTGTCATGTGAGGGATGATTGGACATGTTCTGTTTGGCCACAAATGGAAAAAGTAGGATAAATTAAGTTTTGTAAACTAAATTATTTTAAACTTGATCTAACAAAATAAATTCTTAGAGTTGCCCTGTTGTGTAATACTGGAGATAGTGGACTTTCCTTTGCTCAGTGAATTTTAAACCAAAAGTGACAACAAAGCTTTATTTATTTATTTAATGGATATTCTCTGTAATCCAGAAGTAAAACAGATACTTTCAATGGTTCATTTTAGTTATGAAATTATGTGGCCTAGATGTTGAAGAATTATAGGAAGAAATGGTTGACTCTCCAGAGAGAAGTGCATGAACCAAGATACAAAGTTGAGAAAGTGTAGACTTTGTTGAGTAGAATGATGAATAAACCTATTTGATAAGTTCATTGGGCACATGAAGATGACATTAAGCAAATGCACAAGAAAAGTACATTCAAATCCAATTGGAGTGGGCTTTATACGGCACACTGAGAATTTCTGACAAATGATTAGGCAATGAAGTTGTTGTATTTGTTGTTTTCTGGAAAGAATGATGTGTTAAGACTGGCAAATTAAGAAGACTAATCTATCAGTAATGTGTAGGTTGAGTTAGAAGAAGGAAAGTTTGAAAACAAGGAGAATAACTAGAATGTTACTATATCAGTCCAGGGAAGACAGTGGCTTGTACTAATGTAGTAGCATAGAAAAATAAAGGAATGGATTAATTTTGTTTTGTTTTGTTTTCCACAGATGTAGAAATAATGGAACTTGTATGGCAATCAGAAGAAGTTATTTCAAATCCAAATTCTGGGACCTATCAGCTGTATGACTTTAATCTTATTATGGTTTTTAAGCCTCAATGTGCTCATCAGCAAAATATGGATAAAAGTACAATATCATAAAATTCAAAAGAGCAAAGAAAAATAAATGTTGATTCTAAATCTAAATTTTGACTTTATACATAGAAAATTAGGGATAACGGAATATATACTGATCATGAACTCCAAAGGGCTAAATCCAAATCTTTACTGTAATACTTGCCATCTTTATGACTTTCTATAAATTATTTAATTCCCTGAGCCTCAAATTCTTCTGTTATAAAAAGAAAAAAAATACATACTTATTATCACAAAATATTTATCAATATGAGCTAGTATTTGTATCCAAATATATGCTTAATTATAGGGGAAGGGATGACCATAAGCATTTATGAAATCACATCTATTATGTACCGGGCATTATGACAAGCATTTGATCCTCACAGAAACCTTGCAAAATGAATGCTATTACCCACATTTTATAGTTGAGGAAATTGAGGGAAGTGGAGGTTAAATGAATTATCAAGGATCATACAGCTAGTAGTACCTGAAGTAAAAGTCAAAATCAGGTCTTCTTGAGTTCATTCCAGTGGTTATCCAGATATTTTTCAGAAGGCTCAAGTTTAAGAGGAATTCATAATCTCTTGAGACAGTTCTCTTCATAATCATTAGAACTAATCTAATCATTATTAAGTTTTTCCTTGCATCAAATCTAAAGTAACCAGGAAACTTCATGTCAATAATTTAAGTACTTTCCTTCTGAGACAAACAGAACAAGTCTACATGATACGCTTTCAGATTCTTGATGTCAGTTCTAATTATACTTTTCTTTACCCCCATAAAGAGTCAACTAAGTGGTATAGGGATAGAATACAGAGTAGGTAGACAGGAAAATTCATCTTCCTGAGTTCAAATGTGGCCTCAGACACTTACTAGCTATGTGATCTCCTGCAAGTCTTTTGTCTAAAGTTCCTCATAATAAACTAGAGAAACCAGTCTTTGCAAGAAAACCTCAAATATAATCTCAAAAAGTCAGACATGTTAGAAACAACTGAACAACAATCACCCGCCCCCATACGTTAACCTCTCAGAGTAGCTACCTCCATTTAAGTCTATTTAATTTCCCTTAAAGCTTTAGAAGGTTCTTCCCGATCCCTTAATTTTTCACACTTTCAATCCAACATTGATTTCAATTTACTTTACATTTATTTATCTCTGTAACTATTATTTTCCCATCATTAAATGTGGATTTCCAATTCTAAACATAGCAGATGCATAAAAATGCTTCTTAAATGGTTTTGAACATGGCCATGTACACAAATATGGGAAGCCATCATCACTGAGTCTCAATAACCCCAATGGTCCAGTTTCCTCCTTTTAAAAATGAAAATTATAAAGTCAATCACCTCTAAATTTTCTTTATATTCTATGACAAATAAACAATATATCTGAGAGTGAAAGATATTATGAGCATGTGGGCTCACCTTCTGTGAATAGTCTTTCTTTATCTTGGTTGATGTTTGTTTTTTTTTATTCCTCTCCAATTTTCTCTTGTTTTCCTGCTTTTTTTGGAAATATTGCTTATTTATCCCTTTCCCACTCTAGTAAAATGTAAATTTGAATGCAAAGATGCTTCTTTTCATATTGTTTTTTTTACATTTTGGTGTTTATCTATGCTTTAACAATAGTAGATGTTAATAAATGTATGCTCAGTAAATACTTGAGGTCCTAATCCCTTTTTACTTTTCTCTGTACAAATCAGTTGTGAAATATTACTTTTAATTAAAAGCACTGTTAAGATAACAAATTGGAGTATGTTCAGAGAAGAAGAAACATGATGTTATAGAGATTGGTTATCATGCTCAATTATGATTGCTTGATAAAGCAACATGATAAGTTTGAAGAAAGGAATACTTGAGAGGAACAACATAGCTATCTTTAAGCATTTGCAGGAATATCCATGGCAAAAAACTTGAAAAAAGAATCCAGTTCATTTTAAATGGAGAGAAATCTTCTCAACAATAAATTTTTACATGGAGATTTGGCTATCTAAGTATATATTACTTTTTTCAACTTTGGAGGTCTTGCATAGATACCACATTCAACTAGTCAGGGATACTAGAAAGAGTAATTACAAATGCTCAAAATTTATAATTGAAACCATGCCAACTCTGTTTCCTACATCACTACTTTTATTCATTTTCCCCAATTTCTTCCCTCTAAAACCAAAAAAGAACCAGTCTATTTTCTCTTCCATACTCAGTGCAATACTACATATAAATGGAAAGTTACTACATGAAGGCTTTCTTCTTTTCTTCAAATTAAGTATCCACCACTACTTCAACAGCTCCTCCTAAGATCTAGACACCACACAGATTATTAAAATTAAGTTATTAATTGAATATATTGTTTGAAATATCATTTAAATAAAAATTATTAAAATATAGTTCCAAAAACTGAACACAATACTGCATTCCAAAAGTGGTTGACTGGGACACAGTACAGGGGTTTGTCATCTCCGTATTCCTCTCATGAACTCACTGTTAGGAAAGCAATGGAATCAGAAGATATACTAAAATTAAAAGATGTGTCTCATAATTTAGTATATGCTGCTTTAATGAGTGTGGTATAAGAAAAAGAAAATTGAATATACACTCAAAGTTTTCATTGTTAATATTATTTGCTAGTTCTTTGAAGTGAGAAAATCAATTACTCTCTTTGAGTTATAGTTTACTGGTTTTCAAAAAAAAAATTAAGAAACAAACTTCATTAACAACTTTCCTGTCCAAATCACAGGACTATAGCAATAATGAAATTTGATAAGGCCTGTGAAAGTACTGTGAAAAATTGTCAAGGTCTGTCTATGATTGGAATATCATTATTACTGAGAAGTCATCAATACAGTTGTTAAAACGTTCCTGTTTTGCAGTTAGAAAGATAAAGGCTCAAGGGCTGCATCTGTCAAATACTGAATTTCACATAATTTTTGAGACTAATTTGCAAATTAATTTTCTAGCTGCATTGGTAGAAGTTCCTTCATCCAGAATTTCCTTATATCATAAAACCCCAGGTCCTATTACTATCCTATTATGTCTACTTTTGTTACTATAGAATACAGCTAGAAAATTATAAGGGTTTCTCAAAAGGAAACACAAAATGCAATTGCATTAGTCTATGGTCTGGTATAAAATGTTTATGACATTAGGCATTAATAGATGTAAATTTTATCATTAGCAAAATATGAAACTTTCAGTGGATAAATTTTTCACTATAGAATAACCTTGCAAGTTATTATAGGGTCATAGTAAATGTGTATCAAGTTTAGCATAAGTATTTTCACTTAGGATACTAATGCTGTGGAAAAGTATTGTTTAGAATCAGAGTGAGAACACTCACACAGCAAGAATGTCTAATTGGCAAATAGATTCAGGGGAAAGAAAGGCTTTATATCAAAATTCTAGCCATGGCTGCTAAAATGGAATCTTTTCCAGAAAGTAGCTTAGCCACAGGGTCTATTAAAAGCAGTTAGAATAGTAACTTAGTTATCTGAGTTCAAAGAACAGTATATGGGACAAGTGTTCCTCCTGTTAATTCAGTAAGTCAAAGCATCTTAATGTTCAACATGGTTACCTAGGTTCAAGGAAAAGTTTATGAAACAAGCATTTCTTCTTTGGTCTCAGTGAGTCTAAACATACTTATTTAGGTAATTTTTGAAAATTTTTTTTAAATTTTTATCAGTCACTCTAAGGTCCAGGGTTAAGGTCTGGTGCGTCCTGAGTAATATGATTCAGTGCTGGAAGAAAGCAACTAATTCAAGGTTTCTTTCTTCTAGCTTCCCCATTCTCCAATTTGGAAACTGAGATCCAAAGAAAAATAATTTATTCTGTCACATAGGAAAGCAAAACTGGCACTCAATCCCATGTCTTTTGTTTCCACATTCAGGGTGGTTTCAAACTATATCTTATTAATTCCATTTTACTTTACATGTTCTCTAAGAAATGATTCAACCTAAAGTTATTTTCCATTATAATAATCAGATCTTGAGTTGGATATGTTTGCCTAGCTGTGTTTATCTAATTCTAACCTAAATGTCAAAAAGTTGAATACAAATTTCTTAATAGTTTTCTCTTTTTCTTAAAACAGGTACTAGCATTAATAGGAATAGCAACTCAATTAATCAAATAACTCTGAAAATAAATTAGCCTGGTTTGGAATCTCTAATTAGAGATAGAGTAGAAGTATATTCTCCTTAAGTTAAACTCACTCCTGATCCTGAGGATCTTCTTCCAGGAGTAACTGAGTAGTACACGTTTTGACACTCAGGCATCTATGCAATTAGATTTAAAGGGAGGCCATCAAATCATTTCATTGAAAATGCCATCACTAATTTTGATGTTCCGCCTTGATTATGTTACAAAGAATATTCTTCTTAAAAAAATTCCTCTCTCTCTCTCTCTCTCTCTCTCTCTCTCTCTCTCTCTCTCTCTCTCTCTCTCTCTCTCTCTCTCTATATATATATATATATATATATGTGCTTATCTATCTATCTAGCTACATTTTTAAAACTCCTCTTCTCACTTTAATGAGAGCTGGAATTATTGCCTAGAGAACTAGTGTTAAATTGGTATTATTGATTTTATTTGGAATGAGGAGCTTCAGTTACATTAATAAGAATTAATAAAATGTCAATAAAGATATGCATGCAAACACACATATACATGCACAAACATATGTATAACAACATTTTAATATAATTATTTTCCTTAAGTCTTTTCAGGGGTGTTATGTATTCCTAAGGGATTTTTAAAAGGAAAAATAAGCATAATTATAGATTATAATATCATAATAAATGGAGGTATCAATGTATTTAATGATAGAATTAACAAAATTTGGGCAACGTGCAAAATAACAATAAAAATCCATGAGAAATCATGTTGCCATTGTTGATTAAAAATGCCCTACATTTTCATCTCTTGGACAAAAATACAATCTGCAATTTTTTTTTCTGTAGGAAACTAATACCTGAGATTTCTAGTAATCTTCTACTGGAGGCAAAACTCTAATTAGAGATGGTTAAGTATGGCACCAGAATACCCGGGTTTGTAAATTTCACAAATGCGTGGATCTGAAGGATATCACAGTCTCTAATTATCTTCATATTGTTCATTCTTGCTAATGCACAGTATTTGCTTCCATTTCCCCACCTTTTCAGCTATTTTTTTCTTTCTTTTTCTATGTTTTTTCTTTTTTTCTTTTTTCTCTTCCTTCCTTCCTTCCTTCCTTCCTTCCTTCCTTCCTTCCTTCCTTTATTTCTTTCCTTTTCCTTCTTTCTTTCTTTTATTAAAACTAGACTACAAACTCTTTTGAGAAGATTTTGCTGGGTGAATATAACATGGAATTTGAAAATATTAATAAGCAAGAATAACACCCAATGTTTGAGAGCACAAATCTTCAAATTATTCATAGCCAGAACATGCAAACTTGTGAGTCACAGCTAAAAAGGCAGAGAATTAGCAAATAAACAAAGGGTCAGATAAAAAAGCTATTCTTCAAAGTTAATGGTCCTATCATTCCAAAAGAATGTGAGACTAATTTTGCTTCTGAGTTTATCACAGAATGACACAACAATAAAAAAAATAAAATAATTGAAAGGGACCTTATTGTGCCATTCAATGTATACTTCAAACAGAATACTTTCAATAACATACCTGACTAATAATCGATCATCCAGGCTCTTTTTTGAAGACTTTTAATGAGGGAATATATTTTAAGAGTCAATCTGCTTTTAAATGCAAGTAATCAATTTCTAGGGCCTATCTCTGAATATTATTTCCATCTTAAAACTCCCACCAATATCCTCTTCCATTTTAAAGAAGTATATAACTAAACTATATGAAATATGGGAAACTAAATACATAGTAGAAAGAGCTCTTTCTACTCTAGATCTGGGTGCCATTCAAAGTGCTATAACCTTATTCAAGCCATTTAATTTTTTCTAGATCTCACTTTACTTCTATGTAAAATGAGCATTCTTAGATGGCGTCTGAGATATATTTTATACAGTTCCAAATGTACGGTCCCTCTAATTTTTTCCTGGAAGTAAGTGCAAGTATTTTGCCTTCTCTGTTACTGTCGTATTCTGGGTTTCCTATCAGTCTATTTTACCACTATCATGCCATTAAGGCTGTTCTTAACAAAACTTCCAGTTAATTCCTTCAGCTATGAACAGAACTATATTCCCAGTCATTATATAACTTAAATTTCTGGTTACCTTTGCAAATGTATCAGTCTGTCCGGAGGGGACTTAAGGGATTATCTACTCTAACCTGTTCCCTTTATAAATCAGGAAACTGAATGTAGAGGGAAGTTGAACTGCTTGACAATATACCTAGCAAATGGCAGAGCAAGATTGGGACACTTTAACCCCTGGTCCAGTATTCTTTCCATTATTTTGCACTGTTTAGATACAAATGCAGAAGACATTTCTTAACTACAAATAATGATGCTATATTTAAATCATTTTGTATTTCTGATTGCTACTCAATTACTATGTTTAGAAGCTCATTTTTCTGTCTGCTTGTTACTCATTATTCTCATAATTTTAGTTTAAGGACTTGCCTAGGCCTGCCTAAGCTATTTTGATAGTCCAATGATACATTCCCAGGATACTTCTTTTATTCTTTGGCTTTAAATAGTTTAGAAAGATAGATAATTAAATAGATAGACAAACAGAAAGAAAAAAAAAGAAAGTCTTTTATTTTACCACCATGTGGATGCTGTAGTTTTTTTTTTTGAAGGTAAGTAATTTTAGAATAAGCATATAGGAAGTAATAATTTACAAAGAATGTGAAATATGAAAGAATAGAATGATTAGAAGAAAAGTTAGGTACCTGAAATCAATTTTTAACAAAGCTATATGACTACTTAGTAAAGAGAAACAAAATACTAGAAAATAGCATGTGTTCATTAGGAAAAAGTCAAGTTACCTTAACCTCATTTACTGTTTTGATGGACTTTCCTTTTTTTGATTAGTAAATTGGGAACTACTGTTGATGTCTCTCAGGTTCAGTAAAGCATTTGACCAAGGTTTTTTATGACCTTGTGTATAAAATAGATACATTTCAGCTGGGCTGCACTTATTTTAATTTAAAAATTTTTGAACACCAGATAAAAAGAATCTAGATTAAAGGGTTATTCTTCAAGGGAAAACTTCAGTGGTTTGTCACAGAAATTTATTCTCAATCCCATTCAATTCAATATTTTTTTCAGTGATTCTGGGTATAATCTATACTTAAATGATAATAGTACTTAAATACTTTAAATTTATTAATTTAATCAATACCTAAAATATTATTTAGTACTTAATGATACTATAATACTTAATGTAATATAAGGAAAAGAATAACCTATATATTTCATGAAACAATTTATATGCAATAGGTTTTTAGCATATCCAAAATATAGAAGTTACTTTACCCAACAAAATGAAATTTAACAGGGGAAAGTACCCAGTACTGAACTTTTTTTTTTAATTCAAAAGCAAAGAATTGGCTAGGAAGTAATTAATATGAAAAAGGAAAACAAAAGGTTGGATTTTGTTAGGTTTCTTAAGTTAAGTGAATATTAAATGAGTCAATAATGTGATGCGACTGCAAAGGTTCTTTGGCTTTAAATAAATTCACAATTCAACATTCCCCCAGCAGGATCCAAGCTTTCATGACTTTTTAAAATCTTTTTTCTCAACATATTTCTTTTTTATTTAAATTCTATTTGAAGTTCACATTCTTTCCTTTCCAGTTCCAATCCCTTCTAATAAGAAAAACAAGAAACACAAAACACATTACATACATATTATAGCAAAACATGTTTTTCTTTAACCATGTGTATATATGTAAATATATGTATACACAAATAATGAGGACTTCAAAAAATCATGAAAGAATGAGTTCTGCTGAGATAATGATAACTTGACAATTTATTTAAAATCAAACACCTTGGCAGACATATAATATCATTGGCTAAAATTTAATCTTTAACTAATATTGATTCAAATAAAATTTAAACATTTAATATTAATGCAATTTATTTGAAATGAAACTTGTGTATACACACACTTAAACTTCGATATCTGTACAGTATCTATAGCTATATTAAAGACCTATACCTATATAGATGTAGATTTAGGTGTGTCTATTCTTGATTCTATCATCTCTCTATCTGGAGACAAGAAGCACATTTCATCAGGAATTCTCTTGAATAATGCTTAGTTATTATATCAATCAAAATTCTTAAGACTTTGATTGTTGTTAGATTTGACTATGCTATTGTTTTATTGTGTAAATCGTTTTCTTGGTTCTTATTTAACTTTGCATCAGTTCATATACTCTTACTAAGTTTCTCTGAAATCATTCCTATCATTATTTATTAGAGCACATTTTTTTTTTTACTGTTGTTCAACTGTGTAGTTGTGTATAACTTTTAATGATCAGGACCATACCACTCCTTTTTTTTGTCAAAGATGCTGGAGTGATTGACCATTTCTTTCTCCAATGGATTAGGGCAAGCAGATGAAGTGACTTTCTCTGGATCATACAACTACTAAATGTCAGAAGCCAGATTTGAACCTGAGCCTTCCTGAAAGGACTCCCAAGATCACACAGGTAATAAATGTGAGAAAAAAAGGATTTAGATTCAAGCACTCTGGCTCCAAATGGTGTGTGTGTGTGTGTGTATGTGTGTGTGTGTGTGTGTGTGTGTGTGTGTGTGTGTTTTCTTCAATAGCCCATCCTAATGGAATTGAATTGCTTCAAAGAAAAAAAAAATAAAAATGAAGTAAATGTGAAACTTAACCTTTTTAAGTGGGAGATGTGATATAGGAAAGGGAGAGAAGAAAAATTTCTGCATCTTGGTAGTTATGTTTTAAATATTTTTTTCCATAGAAGGTGGATATACACTGGTAACTAATTGTGGAAAGATATAACCTCTTAGGAAAAAGCAAATTTATTTAGCCAGGGACATTGATTTTTAGGAACCATCAAAAAGAAAGTGATTTAGATAGTTGTGTTTTTGAGTGTTTATGTATTTGATTTCATACTAGCTTCATGAATTCTGAGTTCCAGCCAAACTAGCTACTTTCTCTTTAGAGTATATGATGTCCCATCTCTTATCTCATTGGTATTATGCAACCTCTGTTTGAAATGGCATCTTTCTTTGCTTTGTCCTCTTGGATACCTTAATTCCATTCAAGGTTCATCTCACAGTTCTGATGTTCTGCACCATGAAAATATATTATTTATTCATTTTGATGTATGTTATTTTACTTATTTGTTTCTATGTAAGTTTCTTGAAACCAAGGACTATATCAGGTTAGTCTTTATATTTTCAGTGCCTAGAAAAGATCCATGTGAAAAGGGAAAGCACAAAACTCTTGTGATAAATTTCTATCACCTCTTTCCATCTCTATGTCTCTAATTTTTCTGTCTGATTTGCTATGTGTTTATACGCATAAACATGTACATACATGTGTATATATACACAAACACACAACACATATACGTATAATAACCACATGTACATGTACATGCCTGAGTGCATATACACATGTGCAAATATATGTATGTGTGCATATAGGTATATGTGCATATATGTGAGATTTAGCTCTTTCTATTACTTCTCAGAAAGTCAACCTCAAGTATAGGTACATTTTTTTTAAGGAAAAAAAAGATCTATACTTAGCACTTCATCTAAGAAAGTGAGTTCCTAGCACCCAGGGACATGTCTTCCTTGCAGTTAATACAACAATAAGCACACTATAGGCAATCAGCAACTATTAAACTGCCAAGCAATCAACTTTATAGACAGATCAGAATTCTGAGATTTTGAATTTCTCTGTCTTTCTGTTCTCCAGAGTGCTGTGAAAGGCTAGCTATTTTGTCCTACAGGAAGTCAGTAATTTTGTAATCAACTTATAACTATTGTAACTACTATAAAGTGGAGAGTGAGAGTTTGTGTAAGCAATTTCCAACAAAAGGTCAAAAATATAGGTATGAAAATTCATGTGATTTAGTTCTCTTCATAGATTTCTAACCTCAGTTTCTCTGCTTTCCTTCACATTACCCTCTGCCAAAAAAAGGGGGCATTATTTCCTACCCCTAAGTGAAGTGAGCATTTAGAACTTGAGAAATGTTTAGCGAATACTAATCATGATATATTAAAAGCTGTCATTGTAAATGAGAGCCACTGAATGAATGCCAAGTGTTATTATGCTATTGTCTTTTTTTAAAATCCACTAATGCTTCTATGGAAAAGTTCGTTTAAACACTCTTTTGAAATTTTTAAAAACCTTGATTTAATTGTATACTGGCAACTAGCATATAGAGATTTCTTCTGTGATCTGTCTCATAACTAGATCTGTGATTTGTTCAGTTCATAGAGCTATCATCACTTCAATATAAATAGGAATTAAGAGAAAAATGCAAATTTACACAAGTAATTCCTTTCCAAGAAGGCTCATGAATCCTACATCACTGGTGGTCTGGCTATTATCTTTTTACAGACTATATTGACAGTGCTGTGTAAATCATATAATGGAAATATGTTATAGAACTATGTAAAATAATTCCAGTTAGTCTAGAAGAAAAATGGTCTAGAATCTCAAGGAAAACAAAGAGAGTAAGAATAAGAATTAGGGTAATAGGAAGATTAGAAAAGAACAAAGGAAATAGGAATTATCTGACAACAAACCATATTGAAAAATATTAATAAATACAAAAAAGTAAACATAACAAACTAAATAAGCCAGAATTAGAAGAAATGGGAAGTATCTCAATGTGTGATAAATCAATGAATAAAGTATCACTATTTGAAAATAAAAAAATTATTCAAAAAACCAAGAAATTATTTTGGCAATAAATAGATTTACATCTACAATTTATACTACATAACAGCACTTTAAGTTCTGAATATAAATGAAATTGGATTATGAGGCATCCCAATTTTAAAATAGAGAAAAATTGAAAGAATCACCTTTTACAAAAATGATTCTATTATTTTGGAGAGTATTCTTAACCAAATAAGCATAGAGATGATAGCAGGAAACAAAGTAAATATTTTCAGTTACACAAAATTTAAATATCTTAGTATAAAAAAATCAAAGTAGATTAAATAAAATGAGTTATTTTCAAATGGAAAAATGTATCAAATTTTATCTAAAATATCTGGTGGAAAAATATATGGGAAACTAACATAAATATGTATGATCAAGGGCTGTTTTATAACTGATTAATGGTGAAAGGTTAGAGACAGTTTTCAAGAGAAATAATATGTACTATCACAAAGTAAAAGAGTGTATTTCAAATTTTATCTTGCAAGTAATATTAGCTATTAATTGATACATATTTAATTAATACCTTCAATATGGAAGGCAACGTGCTAATTAGATACTGGAATACAAAAAAAAGGTAAAAGATTTTACTTGACCCATCAAAATCACAAAATATAATTCAAGAATTTTCAGAAACAAAGAAAGATCTCTATCTGTCTCTCTTTCTTTTTCTGTCTGTCTCCCTCTCCCATATGTATATAGCATTATATTTTATACACAAACATAGATGGATAGATATTTGTATTAATATATATAGAGATATTGAATATAATTTAAAATAATTGAGATTATATATATATTAGCTGATGAAGCCAGCAAAAGCAGTAGGCAGAAATGAGGAAGGAAAATATTTTAGGCATGAAACACAGTGGAGTTTCTTGTTCTGTGGAAAAGCAAAGATATAGGTGTCATTAGATAGATTATGTTATAGTGAATAAATAGGAAGATTAGAAGGGTAGGATAAGATTAGGTTATGAAGGTTTAGAAAGTTAAACATATGATGTTATATTTCATTCCAAAGGCAATTTTGAGCAACTGAGAAGTTCACACAGTGATCTCCCTTTTCTAGGTTAGACTAATATTCTAGACTTTTCTTGTTCAAGATTCTATTTCTTATGATATTAAGTATAAATAGACACTTTTAGATACTTAACTTCTCATCTAGATGTTCTTATATTTTTTTATTTAGTTTTCATTTAAAAATTAGCTAAGTAGACATCCATTTCTCAGGTACATTTTAATTTCTTTTGTTTGCTTTGATTTTTGCAGAATATCTCCAACTAAATATTCATACTTATGCTTTTGACTTATTAGAAGTGATCTGATTTACAAGATTATTATTTTTTCTAATAACCTCATATACTACCCGACATGGATAAATTAAAGTTAGAAAAGCACAGGTGGGGTGAGTAAAGAAACAGTGGGGCATTTACATAATTGGCTGCAGGGGAGGAGGGTGGAGTTCCAGGCCAGAGAACAGAACTGAAGCAGTACCTGAAGGCAGAGGCACTATCAAAATTTAATAGAAATTTTTAAAAAATAATAAAAATGAACAACAAATGAAAAAGAACCCAATCATATAAAGTTCTATGGGAAGACTAAAGATCATGATTCATCTTCAAAAGAAGATAATGAAGTTAAAAAACATTCTCCTACCAGAAAAAAAAAAATAGTCACTTGCTTAAAAAGAACTCATAGAAAAAATCCAAGACTTAAAAATCAAGTGAGAGAAATTGAGTGATAACTTTTTAAAAATCCAAGAAAAGAAAGGAGATTATGAAAAAATCCAGTGAATTAGAAAAAGGAATATAGGAATAAATGAAGTTCTCCTTAAAATAATCAGTAGTATCTATTTAAAATTATCAGCAAACATTTATGTATTGGGGACAAACTACAATCATTCCCAGTAAGATGAGGTATGAAACAGCATTGCCCAGTATCACCATTACTATTCAATCTTGTATTAGAAATATTAGCTTTAGCAATAAAAGAAGAAAAAGAGATTAAAGAAATTAGAGTAGGTAATGTGGAAACCAAATTATTATTCTTTTAAGATGATATTATGGTATACTTAGAATCCTAGAGAATGAACTACAAAACTACTAGAAACAATTCACAATTTTAGCAAAGTTACAGAATACAAAAAAAATCCATATAAATCAATATTATTTCTATATATTACCAACAAAGTCCAACAACAAAAGATATAAAAAGAAATTCCATTTAAAATAACTGTAGATAATATAAAATATTTGCATGTCTAAACTCAGGAATTGTATGAGCACAACTACAAAACACTTTCCACAAAAATAAAGTCAGATCTAATCAACTCGAAAAACATTAATTGCTCATGGTTAGATCAAGCAAAAATAATAAACATGACAATACTAACCTAAATTATTATATTTATTCAGTGCCACAGCAATCAAACTCCCAAGAAATTATTTTACATATCTAGAAAAAATAATAACAAAATTCATCTGGAAAACAAAAGTTCAAGAATTTCAAGGGAATTAATGAAACAAAATGTAAATGAAGGTGGCCAAGATATACCAGACCTAAACTATATTATAAAGCAGAGGTCATCAAAACCATTTGGCCCTGGCTAAGAAATAGAATAATTGATCAGTGGAATAGCTTAGGTTCACAGGACAAAATACTCAATGATTATACTAATCTACTGTTTAACAAATCAAAATACTCCAACTTTTGGGATAAAAACTCACTATTTAACAAAAAGTGCTGGGAAAATTGAAAATTAGTTTGGCAGAAACTAGACACTGACACACACCTAACACTATATACCAAGAAAAGGTCAAAATGAGTTAATGATTTAGACATAAGAGTGATTTTACAAGCAAATTAAAAGAATAAAGGATAGTTTGTCTTTTAGGTATGTGGAAAAGGAAAGAATTTATAGCCAAAGAAGAAATGGAATTCATTATTTATCACAAAATAGATAATTTTGATTATATTAAGTTTAAAACTTTTTATACAAACAAAACTAAAGCAGACAAAATTAGAAGGAAAGCAATAAACTGGGGAAAATTTTACATTCAAGAGTTCTGATAAAGGCCTCATTTCTAAAGAATAGAGAATTGCCTCATATTTATAAGAATTCAAGCTGCTCTCCAATTGATATACGGTCAAAGGATATGAGCAGCAAATTTTCAGATGAAGAAATTGAAACTTTTTAGTCATATGAAAAGGTGCTCTAAATCAATATTGATCAAAGAAATGCAAATTAAGACAACTGTGAGGGAACACTACATATCTCCAATTATCTAATATGACAGGAAAAAATAATGACGAATGTTGGAGGGGATATGAGAAAATCAGGACACTACTACATTGTTGGTGAAGTTGTAAACTGATTCAGTCATTGTGGAGAGCAATTTGGAACTATTCCCAAAGGGCTACCAAAATGTGCTTATCATTTAATCCAGCAGTGTTTCTCCTGGGCTTATACCCCAAAGAGTTCATAAGGGAGGGAAAGGGAGTCCCATGAACAAAAATGTTTGTGGCAGCCCTTTTTGTAGTGGCAAGGAACTGGAAACTGAATGGATGCCCATCAGTTGGAGAATGGCTGAATAAATTATGGTATTTAAATATCATGGAATATTATTGTTCTGTAAGAAACGACCAGCAGGATGATTTCAGAGAGGCCTGGAGAGACTTGCATGAACTGATGCTGAGTGAAATGAGCAGAACTAGGAGATCATTATACATGGTAACAATAAGACTATACAATGATCAATAACGTGGCTCTCTTCAAAATAAGATGATTGAGGCCAGTTCCAGTAACCTTGTGATGAAGAGAGCCATCTATACCTAGAGAGAGGAGTGTGGGAACTGAATGTGGGCCACAACATAGCATCTCCACTCTTGTTGTTTGCTTGCATTATATATTCTTTCTCATTTTTATTCCTTTTTGATCTGATTTTTCTTGTGCAGCATGATAATTGTATAAATCTGTATACATATATTGGATTTAGCATATATTTTGAATATTTTTAACATATATTGAATTACTTGCCACCTAGGCGAGGGGAGAAGAAAGAGAAATTTGAAATAAGTTTTTGCAAAGGTCAATGTTGAGAAATTATCCATGCACGTTTTGAAAACAAAAAAAAGATTTAATAAAAAAGAAAGAAAAATGTTTTATTTACAACTTTTTAATAATTGTTTATTCATAGATTGCATACATATATTTATAGCTTTTTCTTCACAGAATTTCATATTCTCATATATTTCTCAATCACTGTAATTGTATAGAAAAGGGATGGATATCCCGAAACCTATACAAACTGTAAGTGTGGTTTATTAGCTTTAAGTTCTAATGTTTCCTTACTTTTACTGTGTAATACACTCAGATGTCAATGTGTAATGTACCTTAACTACTGCCCCACAAAAAGTTGTCAATCATTTTTTCCATTTCATTTTAGAAGAGAGACCGAGTCTTATTATTTTTACCTACAGGTTTAATCTAAAAATCATATATTTTTGCTCATTCCAGTTTCATCCTTCAGCCTTCAATTTCACATAAAGGATCATGACAATGAAGCAATGGCACATCATACAACTATATATTGTAGAATTAGAAGGGACATAAATCTTATAGGAGAAAGATCTGACCTGGGTTCAAATTCAAGCTTTCCCAGCTACTCACTAAATGACTTTGAACAAGCACCTTCATATCTTCCAAAGATGCCTTCTTTTTTAAAATAAAGGTTTGAAGTAGACCTTTCCATCCAAATCTATAGCACCAATTCTATGATGTACTAAAATCCTCCTACTTTATGGAAAAGGAAACTGAATCCCACAGTGGTAAACTGACTTATTAAATGACTCAGCCAAACCTTCTGATTCTGCCGTTAGTATTCTACCTGCTGCAAGAGGATGTTATTGAGATAGTAATGGTAGCTAGGTGACACAGTCCCACACTGCAATTTGGATACAATAATTATCATGACTTCTTCCTTTTTTAATTTTTTTAATTTGATCTTTTTTTAATTACTAAAACTTTTTATTTGCATAACATATGTATGGGTAATTCTTCAACATTAACCTTTACAAAGCTTTCTGTTACAAATTTTTCCCCCCAACTCCCCACCCCACCGCTAGATGGCAGGAAGTCCACTACATGTTAATTATGTTAAAATACTTGACAAATTGAATATATGTATACATATTTCCACCATTATCTTGTTGTACAAGAAAAATCATATCTACAAGAAAAAAATCAGAGAAAGGAAACACAATGCAAGCAAACATCAATAGAGAGCATGGAAATGTTATGTTGTGGTCCACATTTCATATCCCTCTCTCTGGGTGAATATGGCTTTCTTCACTGAACAATTGGAACTGGTTTGAAACATTTCATTGTTGAGGAGAGCCATGCATGACTTCTTTCTTACCTTTGCCTATAACAATATTTACCAACCCTTACTAATTATTTTGCTTTTCTATATGTTTTTGCATCATTGGTCTTTTGTTTGCCATTGCACCACAATGAAGTATTTTAATAAATTTTGACAGTATCTACTCACTGAGAAACATTACTAAGCCATATCTCCTACCTTGGTGAACTTTAGCTTCATAGATTTATCATAGTGCTCTGAGGTCATCTAATCCACTCATTTTACAGTGAGATTCAGGGCAGGTTACATTGCTTACCCTAACTCACACAAAGAAAGGAGCAAGATGCAAAGATGAGATAAAATACTTAGTACTTTGGCTGCAACACAGTACACTTTCTGTTGCACAATATTGCATTAATTAATTCAGTGTGTGTGTGTCTTTATATGTGTATGTGCATGCACATGAAATTTGAGAATTGTCTATCACAAAAAAGCCTCATTAGCTTCCAAAAACCAAATCTCTGTATCTACTCATGTTTTGAAAAACATATCTGTTCCATGATTCCAAGTAATGAAATCTTAGGAATGTTAGTATCTAGCTCATTTACCTTCTGTCAAAATTCTCAACATAGTGTACCAGAAAACATTTTATGTTTATATAAACACATATGTACATATACACATATATATTACAGAGAATATTTCATCTTTACGTCTATAGAGATATCCCACTACATCCCAACCAAAGCACCAACAGCAACAACAAAATCTCATGTGATTCCCTCAAGGACTTAATTTTTTTTTTCTTAAGTTAGCTCCTTCAAGACTGATTTCCATTCATGGATAAGTAGATCTTTGGACTAATATGTTAAAGAAAAAGTGTCATGATCTACTGGCTTTGATGGTATATAAAAAAAAAAAAAACAACAACAACAACCATAAACATCTCTGTAGATATTTTTCAGCTATAATCTGACTATTCCTCAAGAGGATTCCTAAAATTCTCACTCCTCTGCTTAGTGTCTTTCTCCTCTGTGGTGGTGTTCAGATTTTTAAAAATTATTCAATTTTGTTTCATAGGCAAGAATAATTGGACATAGCTTTAGTTTCTCATTTGCCTCTACTTAGTAAACAGATGAAAAAAAAATTGGTCACAGGTGAGTTTTAGACTGTATTGATCTTTTTCATATTGCCATTTCATCTCCACTTGTTAAAATCTCTGTAATTATTGGAAATCATGTCAATCATCTTTCTTGCAGACAACTGTCTTGTCCCTACTCCTTTCCTCATTTACTCTTATGTAAAATAGCATGTAAATTAGATTGCTATACTACTTACATATAATTTTTTCTTATTTCTTCTAGCTTTATATTAATTTTATCTTTATTAAAACAAGTAGGTTGACTGATTATATATAGCTGACTCAAAACTTATTCCTACAATTTCACCAAATTATTTTGTGGTCAGTACAATATCAATTTCATTTATGCAATTTTTAAATGTTCACCATGTTAAGTATCTTCTGAATCTTTCTTAAAAGATATGATGTAAAGATATAAGGCTTCTATGTAGTCTGTGAGCAATTTGCTTCTTCCAGTCTTTATTCCTTTATCATATGTGTTAATATATTTTTATTTTTTACCCTATATTCACTTATATGATGATTTAACTTGGATGTTCTTATCAAATTCTTTACAACCATTAATTTTCTCTTTATTTTAATATTAGATTGAATAGAGATATCCTAATCATATAAAACACTGACCACTCACATCCTATAGCAATTATCTTTGCCTCATTCAGTTTCTTTTCATTTTTTTTTTGAGTTTTACATGAAACTTTCAGTTTTATATCTATCGAGATTTACATCTTAATAGTCACCAGGAGAAGCACGGATTATTGATTTCTCCCCTGACTCTTTGCTCACTTCCTAATTTGATGAAGGATCTATTCATATCTCATAAAAAAATTGCCATTACATTTAGTACAATACTTCATCATCCATCTCTGTTCTGTGACTGAGTTATTGCTGTTTTTTATACAGAGAAACAAATATAGATTCATAAACCACAGTTATTTTCACAAATGGCAATTTTTTTGCAAACACTGATCATGAACACTGAGATCCAAGATAATAAGACTCAATAAAAAAAGAGATGCCTCTTGCTTTTGGTATATCAATTGCTCAATTTCTTTTTCAAGAAAAACTTTCTTTCTCATGTCATTTTTTCATTTAAAAGGAAAGGTTAAACCAATATATTTGCTAAAAAAAACAAAAACAAACAAACAAGAAAACATAAACAAATGAGATCATGAAGAATTTGAGAGGACCAAAATAAATGTAGAAACAAATCTAAGGATCACACACATGCATTCATGCATACATGTATATACATATACATATATGTATATGTTTGTATACATATATATATATATAAACATATTCTCAGAATTATTAATTTTCAAGATGGCTACAATGGGACACAATAATTTTCAGAAATCTTTTGCTTGGGTAAGTGACCAAACTGTTTTGTTTTGCTCATATATCTTAGTGATAACATTAACTTTGTGAGTATCCCAATGAAAAATGAGGTATATTTTCTACATAATTTAGAAAAAATATTTAAGGTGATAAAATTATATTGATATGAAATATATGAAAAATTGTCTCAATTCTTTAAATGCTTGAGCATAATAAGGACAGAAATATTCTTTGAAAAATGGAAGAGGCCATTGCTCTTAGTATGCAAATATTTTCAATTTCTAGGCTTTAAATAGAGATTTGCATCATTCTATTAGATTTATGCTTGATAGATGTCCATTTTAAGTCCTGGATTTATAGTAATGACATTTCACAGGATCACAGAATGATAAATTTAAAACTAAAGGAGACCTTAAAGGCATCATTTTAAAAGTGTGGAAAGTGTGGCACTGAACAATAGAATCAATATTGTAACACAGCTAGTGAGGATTTGAGGCAGTATTTGGATTCAAATCTTCCTGATTCCAAGTCCAACATTACATAATCCACAGCATCCACATTAATTTTGAAGACTCAAGGATCTTCTATTTCACAAGTATGCATCATTGTAACATATCACAATTCCTCTATAAATACATATATCAATTTCATTTTCTTTTTTATAACTTAATCTCAAAACAAACATTTTTAACATAAATTAGTAATTGAACAATAGACAAGTAAATCACTTTCCTATGACCAGAATTTTTCTAGCAAGTCAGAGCCTGCACGTGGTATTCTTGCAAGCTGTATAACCTAATAGCAATTCAAATTTAAGATTTTCCAAAAGCAACTTGCTTTGAAGAACATGTCATTTCCTCATTATAATGAGATTATTAGGAAAGACTTTGTGGTATGACTGATATTTTTTTTAAATCCAGGTCATTGCACAGTGCTTAAGACCACATATGCATGTGATAGATATGTTTTAGTGAAATGAGTAAAGTAACCACAAAATTTTATTTTAAAAGGAAGAAAATTAAAAGATTCTATGATATATGCTGAATTCTAACAAAACAGGAACTCAAGGTTACAATTTCAGTCGGATATTTTTTTTTGATGCAATAAGGATAAATTATTGGTCGTCCATTGAAAATGATCCTGAGAAAACCAAATAGAAAAACCACTTTCAGAACAAAACTAATATACACAATGGGAAAAACAAGTGCTGTAAAAACCCTTATGTTCCACATTAGAGCTATGGATGCTCAACTGAAACAGGAAAAAATGTGTCCATTATGAGAAATAAATGATCTGGGTGTTCTTTTCTCAAAACAAGTTCAACCATGTATTCAAACTGAAATCAGGCTTCATTGAAGCAAATCTTGGGCCTTGGGACCATATAAGTCTCAAGAATTTTGACTGCAAATATGAAAGAAAACCTCTTTTATTTTTTCCTATTTTCTTGGCTGCTTCTTACAGGTCTCCCTAATCAAGGCCAACTACCTTTTCAATATCCTCTGTGTCTAACTTTACCCCATTACCTGTTTTATGTATTCTGATCCAAGGGTTCCAACATCTGTTGTTTTTGCATGCTTACGACTTTTAATAAACTTTATATTCACTGAACTGAATGTGAAGGGTATTTGTTTTTCATATGTCCCTCATGAACTCTCATACCATTATTCTATTTTGAATACATATTTTCTCCTCTTATTTTCTATTTCTATCATTTTTCTATTACTACATATTTTTCAAAGTAATAGATGTTATATATATTTAAAATTGTAAATATATGTGTGTTAATTGCTTGATCTCTGCAAAATTATCAGAGTACTCATTTTCCCTTGTGTGGTCAATAAAGAGGTGCAATTATATTCCCATCTATACGTTCAATCCTAACTAAATATGAGCTGATTCATCTTAATAATTTATAAGAAAGCTTTTTAGACAAATTATCTAGATATTGTAGTCAATTAATTTCAATTTGAATGTGCAAACAAACTTGTCTAATTAAAAAAAATTGTTGAAACCTGACAGTATTCTTTGCAAAGAAGGCTCAAATGAATAGTCATTTACTGATTCACTACAATGAATAATGGAAAACATACTGTATTTAGACTCAGATGACAGAAGTTCAAATGCAGATCTGCCATTTACCAACAGAGCAACTCAGTGTCTTCATCTATAAAATGAAAGAGAAAAAAGATATATTCATCTCCAAACAACCATAAAATAGCAACCCAAAACAGATTCTGGAACAAAAGAAACAAAAAAGAGTGTATAAAATAATCTTTTTAGCCAAGAAATTGTAGGATTTCTAAGAAATTTTATTTGGATAAAAGGGAATACAATCTAGAACAGGTAGCACCCCAGCAACTTACTAGTAGTAGTAAGCAAACCACAGCAAACCAGTGGGAGATCCTGAATCCCATATGATAGAGTAAATAATTATCAGTATTAGGATCCTCAATGTGTTTTAGCATAGCCAAGGGAACTGGCATATTCCAATTCTAAAAATCTCCACCTGCATCAGAGTAGAACCAGGTAAACAGATTGCTTCTGTGTGCTTCAGTGTATTTCTGGGGAAATGCAGAAACACCACACCAGCCTCAATAAACATCAGAAAGAGTAGGACCCCCACTCAAGACAAGATAAACTGCAAGATCCCTTGCACTAGCCACACAGTACTACCTCAGGACTGCACTAGACATGGGCCTCAGGGTAATAGTGCAACACCTGGTAAACACCCAGGGACATCAGTCACTGGCATAAAAAGCCTGAGAAAATTTCCTTTTCTCCCTAAAAGCAGAACTCAAATTTTAAAGAAAGGAGAAATACATATGAGCAAAACAGCAACAACAACATTAATAAAGAATCAGACTACATAAAATTATTATGGTAACAGAGAACACTGAAACACAAACTCAGAAGAGGACAACAATGTGAAAACACTCATGAGTAAAACATCAAAGAACAATTAATTTCAATTTGAGTGTGCAAACAAACTTGTTTAATTAAAAAAATTGTTGAAAGCTGATTTACTGATCCACTACACAGTAGCATCAAGACCAGAAATAACTTATAGAAGTCAAAAAGGAATTTAAAATTATATAAGGAACATAGGAGAAAAATTGGGAAAGGAAATGAGTGATGCAAGAGACTTATGAAAAAGAGAGTCAACAGCTTAGAAAAATAAAACAATTGACTAAAAATAAAACTGACCAAGTGGAAAAGTATATATAAAAATCCACTGAAGATAGTAACTCCCTAAAACTCTTGCCTTCAATTCAATCAGTGCCTAGCCCCAACAAAGCAAGAGCAGTTCTTGGGAGCCACTGAATCACCAGCTGTAATATTAGGTTTAAGAGCTTTTAGGCCACAGACAATAAAGGACTAAGACAAAGACCCAGATAAATATAAGCAATGCAAGAGAATCTTATTCCTGGTGCCAGCAAAAAGATCTCTGTAAATCTCCTTCTAAATTATTTTCTGATCCCCTTCCCATATGTGGAATGAGAGATCTGGAAAATACCACCCCCACCAATAATGTAATCACCCCCAAGGCTTGTTCCATATTAAGTGGGGTTCAATTTGAACTGGTACAGCTTATATTAGACTACATTGTACTATCACCTTGTAATTACAGATATTTCTTATTGACTTTCTAAGTTGTCATGGATTAGAATATGGTTCTGCTTCATCCTTTTTTGTATTCTGCTACTCTAAGATTTTGGGGGGGCATTATTTAAAAGTATTTTCAGCTTGAAGGTGAGATCAGAAGAGTTCCTGCTTTTCCCTGCCATCTTGGCTCCACCTCCTCATTTTTCTCAGCAATATATTCACCAGAAAAGATGATTGTCACCTAGGTAAAGACACCCTGTTCAAGATGGGAGCAACACTTTTTATAGGACAAGAAGAGAGTGGGAATGGATTATCTATTCCTAGAAGACTAGGAAAGATACTCAGAATATTTTGGTTAATTTAGTTCTCAGAACTGGAGAGAAAAACAGAATATGTTGAAAGTTTATTCTGTAATGCTTACAATTTCAAGTAGAAAAAGGTCAGAAGATATAAGGAGAAAGAAGCATTGGAAAATGATAAATGGGTTTTCAAGATGGACAATCCCCTCCTATTGTGCAATATAAGGAAAACAAGGGACTATGGTATATGAGGTAGTCAAGGATGCCCTTGAAAGCATGATACTAAAATTTTAGACATTAATCCATTTCATTAAATTTTATTATCCCTCATTGCGTGTGTTTAAATTGCTTAAGTTTACAACTTTAGTTCAATGTTTTATCATGACAAATTTCCCACCACCAGTTTTAAGAGCATCTTACTCAAAATAAAGGTCAAAAGGTCAATGAAATACTGATGTCAAATATTACAGGATATCTAATTTGTAGCTATGAACCAGGACTGGGAGAAATCTCTATTCTCTAATTCTAACCAATTGTAATTTCATGGTGCCCCCATCACTATTGATTATGTCATTCCTCCCACCACCTTTCAGATTCTTTTTCAACTATAAAAGAACTAGCTTGAGTGTTAAAAAATAGTTCTTTGGTAAATTAGTATCCTTAAACCTCATTTATTGGCAATTGCTAGTTTTGTTAATAAATAGATATAACTTAAGACTTGTTTCATCATTTTTTCTTATACATAGATTTCCATTTCACAGTTACAGATTAGTAGAATCCTATCATAGGAACTCAGGGGTATTTCAGTATTAATCTAGTAATAAATAGATTTAATATTGCAATAAAATACTTCTATCATTCGTCTCCATGATTGTAGAAATTAGCTTTGAAAGGAAAAATGGAGTGACATGATTACAGAAACATGTAAATTGTAACATCAAGAGCAGTGGCTGATCTGACACAAACATAACAGGAAAAAAAAAGAAACTTGCATAGTTACTATTTGATTTCAGATAAAAGTCATAATTAGCAGCCAATCATACATAAAGGTCCACATTATTCACAGGTCATCATAGTCAAATTTAAAATTAACCTGGTAGGGAAATTCCCTATTCAGAAAGAGAATAGCACAATGGTAAAATGAATCAAGAGGCTATGACCTTCATCTATACAAAGTCATCTTAGACATGTACATGTAGCAGATATCATACTGTCTTCCCTTTGGACAGCATATAGTTGACTTGAATGGTTGACTATTTAGTTTGATGATAGTTCAAAAAAATACCTGAAATCAATACTTAATACAATATCCCCAAGAGATTTTATTTCCAATATCAAAATTTGACTAATCACAGGACTAGGCTATTATTGTTATTCACAAGTTTCAATAACCATTAAAAATAAGCATGTATTGGATCAACAATTTAAATCCATCCAGGAGCAGAAATCAATTATTTAAAAATTAAAACTAATCACATTCTTTAGCTTCACATATACACTGAACACATAATAATTTGAAAACACCAGAAAAATACTGACTCTTCTATAATTTTAGATTTACAGATATTTGCATAACCTTTTAACTCCTAAATCAAACTTAAAAATCTAAATTTAAGTCTTTTATTACTAAATTTGTTCAAAGATGTCATTTCATTGAATACTATTTATTAACAAGTAAAATTCATAAATTTCACAAGTTATAGAAAAGCAATCTATTAGATAAAATTCACTCATTACTATAAACATACTTGTAAGTCTTCCAACACTGACTAGGAGTGGTTTTAGTTCTTCATAATATTTCTTTTTTCTTTTTTTTTTTGCTGCTTCTCTCACATGGTGGATAATATTCTATGATCCTATTGAACAGAAAGTCTCAAGGAATCTCACATATAGAGGCAACCTAAGAAATACATAATCCTCTTTTTTTTCAAAGCAAAATATACTCATTTAAATACGTAACAATATTATGTATTTAACTGCATAATCATATTCTATTCCTGCCTACAAATTAAAAGAGAAATTATTTTTATTAGTGATACAATTGTATCACCTACTGTGTGTCATTTCTCAAAGTAATAGAGCTATTATACATTCTTTCTCTCAAATTCTTAATGCATGAAAAATTAATAACCCAACAATAAAATAAACAACATTAACTATTTTTAAAGAAATAACATATTTTCTGCCTCTAGTCAACAGCAATTTAGTTAAATGTATCTTATATGCAATAATAAATGCAATAATCTTATAATTATTGTTCCATTTAATAGAAGACAAAACTGAAGCAAAAAGAGGTGAAGTGATTTCAAGTCAAGGTCACCTATCTAGTGAATTTCTGTATCATAATTTGAATTGAATTGAATTCCCTTATTCATATATTTTCTGGCTGTATCATTTTAATGCCAAATATCAAATATATATTTTCATTATGTTCTGAATTACTCCAGTCTAAAACTCCACTGGATCTCTTTTGTACAGATTTCCTCATACCAAACCAATTAATTGCAAAACTTTGACTTCTTGAGTTGCATAGTCTTTTGCAACCAAGGAAACTTACTTACCAATTTACCTGAATAACTAAATTCTGTTGAATTATTTCAAATTAGTTTTAGTTCTATTTATTTTCTAGTAAGTGAAAACATTTCCTTTACTAGACCAATACATTCATAACTCTCTAGATAGGAGAGAAAGGCATGTACTGTTTGCTCTTAATCTTAATTTTAGTTGCAAATCTCCCAAAATCAACTAAGATATTTCAACAGTTACAGAAACCTTTAAATCATAATATAAAATTTATAGTAAAACATATTTAAGTTTAAGTATAATTCATTTATAATATAAAACTTCTACATACCATGAAAAAAAGACTTGCTTTCTTTTCTTACCTGACTTTTTTTTTAAATTTATAAACTGGTCAGAACTTTGAAGCAAGAAAGAAGGGATATCACAAAACTTCCTTGAGTCAGAATGCAGCAGGAAAGAGTGGCAAGATTGAGTTAAACCCAAGGTTTTAATAGCTACTTTATTAGTATTATTATGTTTCTATCCAAAATTTATTGGGATTGCCTTGGATTAATAGCTACTTAAAATAGGTGAGGGTTCTTAGTGACTTTTGCAAAACTAGTAATATGGGACAGGAAGGCTGTAAAGTTTAAAATAACTTTTCCTCAAGGGTCTCTGTGTGGAAGTCAAAAGGGCTATGGCCATTTCTATGGACTGAACACAAAATACAACATAGAAAGTATACTTTCTCCTTCTAATGGGACACAAGAAAGATGCTACTAGTTCTCTTAGTCATAGTTAACAGTTTGCAAACTATTAGGAAACTACCAAAAGAAGTTTGTCCTAACAGCTCACAGAGAACTAGGGTAGCCTGATCCTAGTTCTTCTGTCACAGTTATAAATAGTTCTGAGGGTGGAACTGCAAATCTAGTGCACAACAGGTAGTAAATTCATTGATCTACTTTATTCCCAGAGTATCCAGTCTGCCTATGTCAGCAGGAACAAGGCCCCAGAAGGCCAGTGGATACCTATTTCCTGATCTCATGAATCTGAGATATTAACAGAGACCACTATCAAACATAAGTTCGCACTATAAGTCATTGATTCCCAAAGTCTGGTCACAGTTACAAACAAGAAACCCACCAAAACAGACTCTAAGTTGATGATCAGGCTTGGTGATTGGTAAATATCATTAATAAGTTAGATGTATAGGTAGAGATAGATATCAACATATATAGATAGAAATAAAACAAATGATTCCTTTTCTTCTTTCTTTGATCTTCCTAGATTATAAACCTATCCATGGCATCAATAGGACAAAGGGTATGCTACCATTTAAAGATTTCTATTCCTATTTTTTTTCATATTATTTTCATTCAAAAACTTGAGTTTCTCATTTTCTAATCACTGTATATACAATTGCCGTAGTTATAATCCAAAGACCTTCATAATATGGCCTCAATTTGCCTTATTTTTTTCATATCTCTTCTTGTGCCTAATACAGACTTTGGCCTAGAAGTAGACAAACAGGATTTCTAACAATTCACATCACTCTAGAAATCAGTATGGTGGAGGCAACTCCTTAGAACTTACCTCCTAAGTCATAGGATGGTTAGGATCAACATTTCTTATTAACTTCAGAATTTCCTAAGCTGATGAAAAAGCACAGATCACTTTTTTTTAATCCTTGTGAGTAGAGAGTTCTGATACCTGATGGCAGCATAAGTCCTACTGACATAATAAGTACAAGGTGGAAATATTGAAGAGATGTAAGGATGAAAGACATATACTATTTCCAGACTTCAAATTATATTTCAAAGCTGCAGTCGTCAAAACTATTTGCTATTAGTTAAAAACCAGAGAAACAGATTAATGAAACATGGAATTCAATAGCCTAGTTCAAAAAATTGCAACATATAACTTAAGAAATAATTCCCTATTTCATATATCAAAAACAAAACTTCCAGTAAAATAGAAAAGAAGCCTTCTGAAATTAGGTTTAAATTATCACATTACACCATATTCCAAACTATAATCTAAATGGAAATAAGACGTTAGTATTAAAATTTTTCCTGAAAAAAGTGAGGAAGATCATACATCTTTCTTGGTTATGAAAAGAGGATGAATTTTAAGCAAAGAACAGAGATAATTATAACAGATAAATATGTAACTTTGATAACTTGGAAGAGAAAAGCTTCTAAACAATGAAAATGTATGCACTTGGAATGAGAAGAACAATAATTGTTAAAAATAATAAATCTTTGTATCAAATTTATCTGATAAAAAATTGGTTTCTAAAATACATAAAAATAAGCACACATATACATACTTATATATGTGTATGAATACATGCATATGTGTATATATGTGCATATCTATATTATAAAAATATTTAATCTTTACAAAAGCATATTTATACATAAATATAGCATACACATAACACAGATATATGTTTATTCAAAAAGTCATTCTCTAATATACATGCTATCAAGAGATTAAAAAAGCATGTTTTTCTTTATATAAATCTTCATGCATATGCTTATTCAAAAAGTCATTTTTCAATAGATTTTTGGTCAAAAGATATGAACATATAGTTCTAAAAAGAATCACAAACCTTTAGGAAAAACATATAAGAATGTTTTATACACCTATTAGCTTTGTGACCCTAGGTTAAATCCTTACCCTCTCTGTATCTCAGTTTCCTCAGGTTTAAAATAAAGCAGTTTAAGAACTCTTCCTACTCTAAATCTGTTAGTCTTTTTGTTATTGTTATTTCCAGGCCAAAGAGATTTCTTTTTAGTAAAAACAAAACAAAACAAAAATGTCCAGACAAGAAACAAAAATAATTAAATAGTTCTGTTTTTTTTTCTGTCATCCGTTATTAATAACCTTTTTAGTCTCTTTAATACTCTTTTTAGTCATCTTGCTCTCCTTTGATACTTCTCATTTCTTTCACATTGCCTGAACACACTCACACACCCACCCAAACACACACCCACACACACATCCACACACACCATCCCACCCCATTTGTCTTTAGTTTTATTTTATAGTCTCTGCTATTTTTAATATTTTGTCTTACTGACATAATTCTTATAGGAATAGGTTCTTATTATGACAGCATAAAAGCTTGAATTCTTTATGTTAGGGACATCTCTGGCACAAGGGTTCCATTTAGTTTTTATTTTTAAAATTTATAATCATTTTTATTGCTTTTCTGATAGTTTTCTTTTAGATGAGCTTATATCCAGCATTGATTTATCCATTAAAATTTCTAAAAACACCCACTTGAATTGCACTGACATTTTCTCCTATCTTCTCTCATCACCACATCAGATTTAATCCTCTCTTCAAGATCACTTCATGCCTTTCAGCACTACAATTTGCAAAGCACTTCACATTCTATGAATTTCATTTGTTTTCTCTAGTTATAACAAGTTGCCTCTTTTTTCATCAACTCTCCTGCTTTTTTTTTCCTGAATGCATTTAGAGATACTTTTACTTCCTTTCTAAAATTCCTCTATGTTCCTTGTTCCTTGGCAGAATTTGTCAAAACAGATACTATTCATTTCTACTCCAATTCAACTTATTCTCTGAATTGCTCTATTTCCCTACCACTTCTGCTCAAGTGGAGTTGGCTTTACCTTGAGATTTGTTCATTGATTAGTTATTCCATGTTTTTGGAAGAGTCCCAGGTATGGGATATTATTCCCAGCTTCCCTTAGACTTTGGAGTCCTGCAAAGTAACTTTCTTCCCTTCACTCCCATGCCTTCTTTTAGCTTCTTCTTATGTTTTATAGTCTTGTATTAGAATGTTAGCTTCTTCTTCTTCTTTTTTTTTTTTTTTTTTGCTGAGGCAATTGGGGTTAAGCGACTTGCCCAGGGTCACACAGCTAGGGAATGTTAAGTGTCTGAGACCAGATTTGAACTCAGGTCCTCCTGACTTCAGGGCTGGTGCTCTATCCACTGTACCACCTAGCTGCCCCTAGAATGTTAGCTTCTTGAGGGTTGGGTTGTTCTTGTTTTCTTTTATTTGTAACCCTAGTTCTTATTACATTGTCTAGAACATCTTACACACTTAATAAATGTTCTGTCTTTATAACTTGTAAATTACAATGATAAAAAAGAATAAGTAATGTTTCCACATCATTTCTTTGGCAACCAACTGATATTTCTTCAGATCCACATGCATGCACAGTCATTTATCCTTAATATCCACTTCTTAATAACTAGCAGAGACTTTTCTATGAAAAATAAATCTCATAGTTCTTTCTCATGTGTATCCTCTTCTCTATTAAAGGATTATAATGTTATTGAATTTATATTATATTTAATTTATATATTTATTAATATTATATTATTAATAATATATTATATATAATATAAAATAATATATAAAATATATATAAAATAATATATATTAATTCACATATAATATATAATTAATATATAATAAATGTATAATTTATATTAATGTTCAAACACATGACAATCTGGATATCATGATTACCTTTATCTCTTTTCATCTAGACAAGTAGTATTTGTCCCTGTTTCTCACTCTTTCTACTCTCAAGTCCATTCTTCACATAGATATCAAAATAATATTTCTAAAGCATGTCACTTTCCTCTAGTAGAAGCTTATGCCTCACTACTGCTTCTGGACATTACATTTTGTTTTTTTGGCATCTGAAGCCTTTCACAATCTGGTTTCAGCTTTTGGACTTATTTGATAGTACTCCTTTTCACATGTTTGAATTATAGCCAAAATGGCCTAATTGTTGTTCTCTCTTTCATTTCCAAATGATATGCTTTGGCAGCAGCTGTCTTAATTGCCTACACTGCACTGTGTTCATATTTCCTAATCTTAATTTACTTAGCTTCCTTCAAAGCTAATCTCAGGTGACTCTGTGAGT
>JAJPUD010012642.1:0-48331 GCA_023553655.1 Myrmecobius fasciatus | reverse complement strand
TTCTAATTTTTCATTTTTTTGTTTTTGTTTGACTGATTCTTCAAGTCTTAGTGAGTCATTCACTTGCATTTGTTCAATTCTTATTTTTAAAGTGTTGTTTTCTTCAGTTACCTTTTTAAGCTCCTTTTGTAACTGGCCAATTTGTTCATTGCACTCTTTTTCCACTTCACTAATTTTATTTTTTAATAAATTGGTGTCTTTTTCATATCTCTTTTGCAGGGCATCATATCCTTCTTGCACTGATTTCAGTTTATTTTCCCATTTATCCTCCAGCTCTCTTTTGAGGTTCTTTATGCAGTCTTCCAGAAAGGCCTTTTGAAAAGGGGACCAGTGATGGTCCTGGCTGATGTTCTCTGGATTTTTGTCTAAAGGAACCTCTGGCTCTGGGGTCGTTTCTTTGCCTTGATTAAAGCTGTCTATGGTGAGAGCTCTCTTTTGCTTCTTCATCATATTTTTTTTTTAGACAGTGTGGATATCTCTTTAAGGTAGGGAAAAAAAGCGGCGGCTGCAAAAAGCTTTGCCCTGGGGCACTTCGGCGAGTTGACTTAAGGTGCTGGGCCGGTGGGGGCTAGGACTAAGTCCTAATTACTCCTTAAACAAGGCAAGTCTGCCAGAACACCTGCCCCCAATCAGGGCAGAGTGCCCTGAGTAAACTCAGATAAACTCCAGGTGTTTGGAATTTGGAGTTTGGAGTTTGGAATTTCTTCCACGATGAGCTGAGCTGAGTCCCACCCTCACTTCAGGCCTGCACAGGGGTCGTCTATTTATCTCTCTGTCCGAGTACGACTAACCTGATATGAAGTTCTCCAGAGAGCCGTGCCCAAATATTTCTGAGTTCGTTGATTTGAAGATCAGTTCAGAGGCTTATTTTATTGTTGATTTGAGAGAAGATCGGAGGAGAGGCAGAAAGTCACCTTTTCACTCCGCCATCTTGGCCCCGCCCCCAGGGATAGTAATTCTGATCTCAGATCAAGTAAAAAGCAAAGATAAATCTACTTAAAACAGATAAGGAAGGAAACTATATTTTCCTAAAGGATACCATAGATAATGGTATCAATACTAAACAAATATGCACCAAGTGGTATAGCATCCAAATTCCTAGAGGAGAAGTTAAGGGAGATGCAAGAAGAAATAGACAACAAAATTATTTAATAAATTGGTGTTTTTTTTTCATATCTCTTTTGCAGAGCATCATATCCTTCTTGCAAGATACTGTATCCTTCTTGCACTGATTTCAGTTTATTTTCCCATTTATCCTCCAGCTCTCTTTTGAGGTTCTTTATGCAGTCTTCCAGAAAGGCCTTTTGAAACGGGGACCAGTGATGGTCCTTGCTGTTTTTTTCTGGATTTTTGTCTAAAGAAACCTCTGTATCTGGGGTCGTTTCTTTGCCTTGATAAAAGCTGTCTATGGTGAGAGCTCTCTTTTGCTTCTTCATCATTTTTTTTTTTTAGACAGAGTGGATATCTATTTAAGGTAGGGGAAAAAAAAAAACCTTGGCTGAAGACGCTTTGCCCTGGGGCACTTCGGCGAGTTGACTTAAGGTGCTGGGCCGGTGGGGGCTAGGACTAAGTCCGAATTACTCCTTAAACAAGGCAAGTCTGCCAGAACACCTGCCCCCAATCAGGGCAGAGTGTCCCGAGTAAACTCAGATAAACTCCAGGTGTTTGGAATTTGGAGTTTGGAGTTTGGAATTTCTTCCATGATGAGCTGAGCTGAGTCCCACCCTCACTTCCGGCCTGCACAGCGGTCGTCTATTTATCTCTCTGTCGGACTCCGACTAACCTGATGTGAAGTTCTCCAGAGAGCCGTGCCCAAATATTTCTGAATTTGTTGACTTGAAGATTAGTTCAGAGGCTTATTTTATTGTTGATTTGAGAGAAGATCGGAGGAGAGGCAGAAAGTCACCTTTTCACTCCGCCATCTTGGCGCCGCCCCCGAATTATTGACTTCTAAACATAGAATTTGGGAAAATTTTCAATTAAATTTTGCCTTCTTTTTTGAAAGCATATAAATGACCACTATTTATAAAATATTAAAAAGAAATGAAGACTTTAAGAACTTTGGAAAGGTGACAGGTTCACAGATAGATACAAATATGAATTGCTCAGAATTAGAGTGAAATGATAGTTTCATATAAATACCAGTACAAGTGTTTCCCCCACCAGTGAGAACATGAATCCAAACACATATTAAAAAGTAGATTTAACATTTATTTTCAATATTTAGTATGTATAAACTTACTCCTGTTTGAGGAATATCATGCCTTGAGGGAGGTGAGGGAGATTGTCTATGACAACCATAATCACAATCAAGGTTAATACTTTAGTAGACTGACTTTGGAAAATTTGAAGTTCAATCTAGCTTAGAATTTGTGGAGTCTTTGGGCAAACGTATTGTCTTAGCAATCAATTCTAAATTGTTTTTTGAAATTGCTGGCACAATTCCCTCTGTTGGAGGGGAGAATAATTTCAAATACCAAATATTATCATGAAAGAAAATGGAATTAAAGTAGAGGACATAGGTGTTTCCACATATTTATAAAAATCAATCAATAGATCTGGAATTCCCTGTAGATCACTACAGATTCTGTTTAAAAATGATATTGTGATGATTAAGTAATGTTCTGAAATATTGCAGTGTCTCATGGATGTGATCTCTGCTCATTCAAATGAGATTGGCCCAGCTATCTCTTGGATTAAAAAAAGTATGAGTTATGCCAATTATCCATATTCTCTCTCTCTCTCTCTCTCTCTCTCTCTCTCTCTCTCTCTCTCTCTTCTATCTTTGCTAGATATGGTGGTATCAAGAGCGAGTGAGTTTTGTCCAAAAGTGAAGAGGAATAGGAAATTGAATTAGATTGTTTTTGTCAAATTTAAAGTTCTCTTAATTTCAATATAAATATTTTAAATTACTAATAAAAGTTAACATATAAGGGTTGGCAGCATTGTAAAAAGCAAATATATTTGGAGATATCTCCTTTGCATTTGAAATTAATATCATGATACTGTGGTAAAAGACATAATATTAAGTTTTATGTTATTATTTTATTAATAATTTGCAATTATGTGTATGAATAGGATTTTATATAGTTTTCAACAATTTCACATGTATGAGAATCTTCACTGATGTGCTTATACATTTCTAATTAATGCTAATTAATGCTTCCAGATAGTTAGTCTAGTACATAACTCAATCTCCAAATTAAATGTGAACCACTTTCAGTGTCATGTTAAATGACAATGAAGATAAGGTGATATGATACTTATGTTTCTGGAATATTCTTTGACAGTTATACAAATTCAAGTACATGTAGACTTATTGAAAGTAATGACTTCTTATTAAATATATGAACTAATTTCATTTGGAAATTCCTTTGGCAATTCCTAAATTACTCACATTTATTCATTTTCTGTTAAATTAGGGATACATACTCATTTATTATCCAATATACCATATTACTGCAGTTTCAGAATTTAAATATATAATTGAAATGATATGTTACTATTATATAAAAATGAAAATCTATAAGTTATCCTTGTTGTAGAGTTTAGAGACTACTTATTGGTATATCCCTCAGTAAATTAATGAAATGAATAAACAATGCTTACATAAATATATCTTTAAGGCTGCGATTTTCTTTCAGCACTGCATCCTTAACTCATTTTTATTTCATAATTTGGGCAAAATGTCTATTTTTCAAGGATTATGTAACTGAGTTATGCAATTAGTTGTAGCTGACAACATGAGTCCCATAGAACAAGTGAGAGAGGTGGTCAGGGTGGAAGCTCCAGGGCTCACTGCCTCCAGTGAACAAATTCCTAGGAAGTACTTATTGAAAAGCTGTAAATTAAGCTTGGGAGAAAGAAATACCTTTTATGCAGCTCATAATTAACTACTGGAACAGTGCCATAATATTTTATTGAGGCAAATAACTTAGCAAGATTCAACAAGGAATTAGATACTTTATCTGCATCAGAGTGCCACTAGCAGTTATTCTGCCTCTAATGAAAGTTATTGAGGTTATCAAAGATTATGCTCAAGGCATACAATGATCTCTTGTTAGGGCAAGAGAGAAAAAATGTTCTTCATAATTTAATACTAGAAGCTGGGCTAAATCATTTGGTGGGCTGAATGGGGTAGTTTATAAGTTTTTAACTTATATAAGAATTTAACAGTTTTTGGGAATTCAGGTCCTTCTTTTGAAGACTGAGATAGTTGTATTTAATATCCTTGGCTAAGATTTCATTTTAATCCATTTGATTTTCATTGACTTTTTGTTTTACTCATTACACTATTGACTCTTCTCCTCAAATGCTGTCAATTCAAAATACTGGGAAAATATATTGTCATTATTCCATAATATCTGGAGGGTGAAATCACAGGTCTTGGCTACCAAAATTAAAAATGGAAAATTCTGCGTATTGATTGCTTGAAGTATTAAATTAGACAATGGATAAGTTATATGAAATGTCTGCATATGTTTCTCATCAGGAGGTAAAACAGTGACAAAAATAAGAAATCAGAGCCACAAAAATATAGTTGATATATTTTTTAAGTATTACTAGGATTACTTTCTTAAACTTACAAATACAAAATAGGGGGCAGAGCCAAGATGTCAGAGAGTAGACAGATATTTATCTGAGTTTTCCCTGGCATCCTCAGATCAACATAAGATCAAGCCTTTGAACTGGTTTTGGAGTTATAAAACCCACAAATATTTGGAGTGTAACAAACACATTTCTAGGAAAAACTATTTTGGAAGAACTTCAGCAAAGGTCTGTTTTAATCAGGCATGGGGAAGGCACCTGAGTATAGCTGCAGCAAAGAGATCTAAGATAGTGTGGTGTCCTTGAACCACAAATTCTACTTGGAGGCTTTTAGACAAAATACAGCAGTGTTGGCTACTCTGTCTTGGTTACAAGCCAGTGAATGATCAAATTAGCTGTGAGACATCCATCACAAATACAAAAGGGAAAAAGTGAGCCTCTGAACCCCAGAATAACACTGGATCAGGCTAATCACACCCAGCACTTGCTGGAATTGCTGCACCAGCCCAGGGCAGCCTAAAACTGTTGTCCCCTGCAGAAGAAGCTTGGGACAATCCCCCCTTTGCCCTAAAAGCAGACCTCAACCTTTAAAAAAAGGATAAAATGCAATCAAAAAGAACTCTGACCCTAGATAGCTTTTATGAAGAAAAGGAAGAACAGACATCAAACTCTGAGAATCCTAAAGGCAAATCATTTCCAGATGAAGCCCAAAGGATGATATGAGTTGGTCCCCATCTTATATCAAGATGAGACTCTCTTGTATCTTAAAAGTGTTAGAAGAAAAATTGGTACAGGAAATGAGAACATTACAAGAAAATTTAGAAAAGCAAAGACAGAAATTATCTGAAGAAAACTCCTTAAAATAGATTTAGTAAAATGGAAAACTCATATAACTCCGTACAAAATAAATGTCGAATTGGAAAGAGCAAAAAACTCCTTACAAAATAGATTTGACAAAATGGAAAAAACCATATAATTCCTTACAAAATAGATTAAAAAAACAATTCATTGAAAAACAGAATCTGAGAAATGGAAAAAATCCAATGAACAAAACTCATTTAAAAATTCAATTGGCCAATTGCAAAGGGACCTAAAAAATTAACTGAAGAATTCATTAAAATTATAGTTGAACAAATGGAAGTTACTCAATGATACTTTAAGAATCAAACAAACAAAACCAAAAAAGAGAAAAAAATAGAAGAAAATGTAAAATACCTCATTGTAAAAAAAAAAAAAAACACAACTGACCTAGAATCTAGGAGAGTAAATCTAAGAATTATTGGATTTCTTGAAAACCATGATGAAAAAAAAAAAAGAGAGCCTAGACATCATTTTTCAGGAAATCATCAAGGAAGACTGCCCAGATGTCCTAAAATCAGAGGGTAAAACAGCCATTGAAAGAATTCACCAATCACCTCCTGAAAGGGATTCCAAAATGAAAACTCCAAGGAACATCATAGCTAACTTTCAGAATTATCAGATCAAAAAGGAAATATTGTAACCAGCCAGAAAGAAATAATTCCAGTCTCAAGGAGACACAATCAGGATTACCCAAGACCTAGCAGCCTCCACTTTAAAGGATCAAAGGCCCTGAAATCTGAAATTCACTAAGTCAAAGCAACTTGGATTGGAACCTAAAATCAACTATCCAACAAAATTAAGCAGTATCTTTCAGGGGAAAAGATGGACATTCAATGAAACAAGTGAATTTCATTCATTTCTGATGAAAAGATCAGAGCTGAACAGAAAATTTGATCTGCAAATACAAAATTCAAAAAAAGCATAAAAATAAAAATGAAAGAAAAGAAAACCTTTCTTTTAAAAGTTAAAAAGCTTAAATCACAGGGCAGCTAGATGGCACAGTGGATAGAGCACCAGCCCTGAATTCAGGAGGATCTGAGTTCAAATCTGGTCTAAGACACTTAAAACTTCCCAGATGTGTGGCCCTGGGCAAGTCACTTAACCCCAATTGCCTCAGAAAAAAAAGCAAAAAAAACCCAAAAACTTAAATCCCTACATGGGAAGATGATATGTTTAATTCTTGAGATCTGTATTTCTGTGAGAGAGTAGAAATATAATTTGATTTTCTGATGATATAAAAAAGAAATTTAGAGAAGGAAAAGGGATTCCACTGGAAGAAGAGGGAAATAGAATTAAAATGGGGTAAATTACATTTCACTGAGAGGCAAAAAAGATCTATTACAATTGAGGGAAAGGAAAAAAGGGATGAGCATTGTGTGAATCTTACTGTCATCAGATTTGGCTCATAGATAGAATATTAGACATGTTTATCTACATAGAGAAATTGTCTCACAATATAAGATAATAGGAGGGGAAAGGGGAAAGGAAAGGGAGAGGATAATAGAAGGGAGGACAGAAGTAAGAGGGGAAAGGAATAAGAAAAATGGGAACAGCTATAAAAAGGGAGGGCTGTTTGGGGGAGGTAGTAGTCAGAAGCAAATTACAGGGGAAGAGGGAAAAGGGGAAAGAAAAAAGAAAAGTATAACTTGGGGAAAACAAGATGGTAGGAAATACAGAGTTAGTCATGACTCTCATCAACGATGTTCCAATGGTGTTGTGATGAATAGAGCTATCTGCAACCAGAGAGAGGGCTGTGGGAACTGAGTGTAGATCATAACATACTATTTTCACTCTTTTTATTATAATTTGTTTGCATTTTGCTTTCTTTCTCATTTTTTCCTTTTTGATCTGATTTTTCTCTTGCAACATAATATTGTGGAAATATGTATAGAATTGCATGTGTTTAACATATATTAGATTAATTGCTATCTAGAAGAGGGGGTGAGGAGAAGGAAGGGAAAATTTTTGAAAAACAAGGTTGTGCAAGGGTGAAAGTTGAAAATTATCCATACATATGTTTTTAAAATAAAAATATTTAATAAAAATAAACTTACAAATACATTTCTACTTCTATCATATTTTGAAGTATAAATCTAAATTAAAAAACACTATAGAGATTCATACTTCCCATATATCTTCAAAAGATTACTGTTCTCCCTGTTGAATTGTAAACTTTTTAAAGACAGAGACCTGCAACTTATCTAAACTTTCCATTCCTCCATCACTTACTTACTCTTTAGTCACCTTAATAAATGTTTGTTGGTCTGAATTAAATTGGGCTATTTCTTTCACTACTTATTGCCAACTTCTGTATCTTGTTAGGTGTGTAAGTTAGTTCTTGTCACTGGGTATTTTTCTATCTTTTTTTAATTTCCCAAAGTGGGACAGTAAAAATATTTCATTTCCAATGAGTAAGCTACTTTGTATCCCTTGAATATCTTACCTCTGCAATCTATGTTGTAGGGTAGATATTCCCATTAGATATGATAAATGTTCTTTTTTCCCCATTAATATGTTTATTAATATGTGCTGTTTTCACTGGAGAAAACCACAGAAAGTGAAGTGCGATTGCCACAGCACTGTTAACATTATGAAAGGAACAACATAATTCATATAAGCTAACTTCATCTCTAATGACTATATATTGATCATTTCTGTTGTTTCCAGATAGCCTATAATCATAGCAGATATTTAAAAGTTATAAAAATCTTTAATTATCTTACTTGATCAAAAAATCTTTATGCCCTTTGGAAATTATTAACCTTATTTTATGGAAGAGGCAACTGAGCTGAAAGAAGTTAAGCAATTTATTCAGATTATACAGCTTGTAAATATGTGAGACAACCATCTCCTCCTGATCTTAGTATAACACTCCAGCTATAACATATAATTTCTCTTGTAGCTGAAACTTCCTTTGCATTTTGTTTCTCCCATTGAATCTGACCTCCTTTAGTGGAAGGATTGTCTTGTTTTTCTATTTGTATATTAACACTAAGGCTAATGTTTTGCATATAGTAGGTATTTAATAAATTCGTTTTCTTCCATTCATCAGAAGACTAATGAGAATAAATTCATCTGTCTCTATCTTTAATAAAATATTATGGCATAGTTCCAGTGATTAGTTTTGGGCTACATAAAAAGATGTTTCCTTTTCTCAAGTTTAATTTATAGTTTTTCAATGAGCACTTCCCAAGAATTTGTTCACTAGAGCCAGTGAGCCCTGGAGCTTCCCCCTTGCCCCACCTCCCTTTCTCCTTCCATGGGACTCATTTTATCAGCTAAAACTAATTGCATATCTTGATTACACAATCCTTGAAAAATACATTTTGCACAAATCACAGTAAAAATGAGTTAGAGAAGCAGTGCTGAAAGAAAATCGAAAGTCTTTACAAAGCACTTTAAGGTTTGTAATATGGTTAACATTGATATTGCAAAGCTCCTATGAAGATATGTATTATGTTGGTAATTCTATCTCAATTTTCAAATGAAAAACTTGAGATGCTGAGAAAATTGCATTTTGAAACATTTAGGAAATGGCCAAAGATTCACACCTAGTTATTCTCAAATTTTAACTCTAGTACTTTTTTTAGAGATCATAGGAATAAAGATTTAGAAATAGAATGAATCTTTGCGAACTCATTTTACAAGTGAAGAAACTAAGGTCCAGAAAATTTGAATGATTTGTCCAAAGCCATAAAATAGGAAATTGCACAGGGAGGATACAAATCCTGCTCCTTGGATTTTAGGACTAATACTTTCCCCATTGTACTATGTTTAACCCCCTATACCATTATTTTTGTAAGATTATACTATATTAATATTTAAAGGGACATTAGAAGTCATCTAGTCTTACTGTTCTACCTGTACATTTCACAACATTTTTAATAAATAGTTATTCTGCTTCTTTAAATAATTTATAATGAAGGGAACTCCATTACTTTTCAGAGCAGTCTGCTCTTAAACAGCATGGAGTTGTCTCAAAAATTTATATAGAGTAGCAGCTTTCCTTATATCCTGTCACTGAATTATCAAGCATTTGTTTCTAGTTCTGTTCTTTGTGATTAAAGCAGAACAATTTTTTCTTACATAAAAATCTTCTAACATGGAAAACTATTTATCATGCCAACTCATTAATTCTTTGAGTCTTTTCTTTTTTAAGTGAAACATTCTCATTTCTTTTAAATCATCCTCATGCATTATGAACTTAAATCCCTGTGTCATTCTAATCATTCATTTCTCTATTTGTTGTTGTCTTTACTAAATTTTTATGATCTAAACTGAATACAGTATTCTAGGTTTGAACTAATCAGGCCCAGAATACAGAAGTAAAAGGTTATTGTTCTCTTACTACATCAGTTCTACTTTTCCAAAGTAGAGATCATCTACTTTTGTATTCGCTGCAATAATAGCATATTAAACCTTCATCATATCTACAATTTGTAATCACTTGTGCCATTACTGTGAACATGGATGATGGGTAGAAAAATTACTGAACTGGTAGCAGGGATCCAGAACTCTAGATTTTATTCTTTTCTCTGCCAATGACAAACTTTGAGGTTCAGGATGAGCAAGTAATTGAATTTTATAGGCTTTAGACTTCTGAACTTAAAAATAAGGACTAAACTAGATGATCTCTAAGGTGTCATTCTATTCAACTACTAATAATTCCTACTTTAGTTAGCAGGAATAATAAAGTATTCAGTTTTTGATCCTCACTAATTTAATATGACTACCAGATTATGGCTACAGAATTTTGTGCAACACTACATAAATGTGTTCCTCTATTAACCTTGATGGATAAAAGGAGCAAAAAATTTTGTGCACATAAATTATATAAAGGTCAATCTTCTCGCCCTATTCATTGATCACAATTACCTCTGTTAAAATCAGCCCTCTGGCTACAAAGTATATCATTAAATGTAAATTTCAGGACTATTGCCATGGAAAGGTCTATATCTGCAGAATGACAGCATAAATGCAAATGCCTTTGCCTCAGAGGAACTTTTCTACCATAAATAGTCATTTTTCCTTATTATTAATTTTCAATTGGTGACAAAGTTATCACTTACCAGGCTAAATCTTTATTGCTGTGATTGACATATTGAGATGAGCATAAACTGTTGGGAGATAAAAAACGGGAATCCTTCAATAAACTCCACAAGCCCCTCTGAGGTTTTGGTTGCCAATGGTGAGTCTAATATTGGCTCTGGAAACTAACTTTCATCTACTTCATTGTGAAAAGTCTTTTTCTATTCTTCATCACATGATTGCCTAAGAGTATTTCAAAAATAATACCATTTAGGAATGAGTTAAATTTCAGAAATCTAAGAAAAAATAATTAGATTCAGAATTCTTTCTAAAGTTGAAAAATTTTTTTATAATTTTAAAGGAGTTTTTTGCTTTGGTCAATTTTTGTGCTTCCTTTTTCAAAGTTATTGATTTTTTTCATAATTCTCCTTCATATTTCTCATTTCTTTCACAAATTTTCCTTTTACTTCTCTTACTTAATTTTAAAAATCTCTTTTGAGCTTTTCCAAGAGGAATTTTTGGGCTTGAAACCAATTCATAGTTCCATTTGAGGGTTCACTTGGTGTTGTTTTTACAGCATTGCCCTCTTCTGAGTTTGTGTTTTGATCTTCTCTATCACCATAGTAGCTTTCTCTAATCAGGGCTCTTTTCTGTTTTTTATTCATTTTTTAAGTTTATGCCATTACTTTTAAAATTGAAATGTGCTTCTGTGGCACAAGGGACACTGTCCAAAGTTTCTTATGCTTGGGGCCAGGGCCTGGCTATTAACTTTTCATGGTAGGTTAGCAGATGTTTGTGCTGGAGTGACCCACTCAGACCTGTTGTGCTGGGGTTCTGAACTGGAAATTTGCCTTCTGCAGTAAGGCAAGAAGCCTCACAACTGATATGTTGTACCATTGATCTGCTGAGTCCCAATTGAAGGGCCTTTGTTGATGACCTGTGCTTTGGCTAGGAGCCTCCTACTAGGTTATCTGGACATTGTTTGTGCTGGGCTGCCACATCTCTACCAAAGTGAGATAGAGCTTTTTAAAAGTCTTTCCAAATTATGTGAATAGAAAATTGTTTCACTCCATCTTTTTGTAGGTTTTGTTTTTCAGTGATTCATTTAGAATCAAAATTTTGCATTGTTTCTAAGGGAAACTGGGTAGAGAAGAACATTGTACTCAACAAAAAAATTATATGATGATCAATTCTGATGGACAGCACCAAGGTGATTCAAGCCAGCTCCAATGGTGTTTTGATTAAGAGAGTCATCTGTACCTAGAGAGAGGACTGTGGAAATTGAGCAGGGATCATAACATAGTATTTTCACTTCTTTTGTTGTTTGCTTGCATTTTGTTTTCTTTCTCATTTTTTTCCTTTTTGATCCAATTTTTCTTATTGCATGATAATTGTGGAAATATATATAGAAGGCATGTTTAACGTATATTGCATTACTTACTGCCTAGGGTAGAGGGAAAGGGAGGGAGAAAAAAAATTGGAACATAAGGTTTTGCAAGGGTGAATATTGAAAATGATCTATGCAAATATTTTGCAAATAAAAATCTTTATAAAAAAGAAGGTATGTATAAAATGCTTTGAAAACCTCAAATTGCTATTTTTCAAGATAAATCTCAGTATTTGCATATTTATAAATTATGTCCATGAACTATTGTACTATTGTATTGTATAGAATATTGTAATTATGCCAATTATAAAACTTAAATAAAATATAAATTTAAAAATGATGAGATATTATGAAATAGTATTTAATCCTAAATTCAGCAAGGAAGCATTGTATTTTATTTTTATTGCAAAAGTGTGGTCAGAGCTACTCCATTAGGAAAATCTCTCTGACAACTACATAGAAAAGGAGAAAGAATTGAGGTAGGGAAATCCATAAAAAGATTATTGTAAATAATCAAATTAACCATAAAGGACCTATGAATGAAAATACTACTAGCATCCAGAGAAAAAACTGATAAGCAGAAGTATGCATATAATGATTTTATATAAATATGTATATATAAATGTAAACTGTGTATAATGGTATATATATATATATATTATATATGTATACATATATAAACTGTGTCTAATGGTAGCCATCTCTAGGCTCCAGGGGAGGGGGAAAAGGAGAAAAATGTACTTGACATGATAACTTTACTATATATTTAAAAGGAATAGCAAGTTGTACACAATAATATGCAGTTTTTTATGTAAGCATCTATTTATTATACTAGATTGTGGAAATATTTTATTTTATTCCATAAATTAAAAAAAAGAAGGCTGTCAAAATATCTAGTTAAAAAGTGATGAAAGCTTGTGACTGAGAATGGAGAGTAGGGGAGGGTTGTTAAAGATACTGCTGAAGTAGAAACAGTAAATTTTTGCAATTTCTTAGAATGAGAAAGAAAAGAAATAAACGACAACTCAGTTTCTGAAATGTGGAGAATGGAAGGATGTTGGTACCTTGGCTAGTAATAAGGAGATTTGAAAGATGAGTTTTTTTTTTTTTTTTTTGGGTGGGGTAGAGGTGGGATGGTGGAGCAGAGATAATGTAATCTCTACAAACTTCTCCCAAGATTCATGACTATTGAATTACTCCAATTCACTCTGTCTGTTCTAAAATGAAAGAAGGTTTGGGTGGAGATAGAAATCTCACCCACAGATTATTACTTTGACTAAAAAAAATCAGATGACTCTAATACGGTACCATCAGTCTGTCTAATTAGAGCATCAATTGAAGAGTTCCTCCTAGAACTTCCAATTAAGGAAGGTGCTCAGGGCTCAGGCCAATCATTTTTTCATTTCCTATCTGGCTGTACTACTTTGGACTTTTCTTCCCTCTATCCTCCACCATCTTTTCAGCTTTCTATTTTATTTTTAATTTGGGTATGTTTTCTCCACATTAGATTGTAAGCTCCATGAGGGTAAGGATGTATTTTTCACATCTATCTCCAGAACTTAGTACAGTGACTGACACAATTTGGGTTCTTAATAAATAATTATTGACTGATGGACTCTGAAATCATGGAAATCTCTTGGATTGGTATCAAGATAAAGGCGCCTCTTTACTTTCAGAAGTATAACCAACCAAATGAAATAATCAGTATTAGGAATTTTTGGCTTTGCTTTTGAAAGGACCTGTGATATCATCTGTGTAGCAACTGTCTTTGTTGAAAGTCTACTGATTCAATTAACAATTCATTTAGAATATATATCACTGCAATTTATGTTACCATAAATATTTATATTTAGACATCTATGGGTAAAGAATAACACAGAGAGATAATCATACTTAGGTATATACATGTATATGTATATATCTATATATCCTTAGGTATATATATTAAGGATGACTCTCTGTGTAATATATCTCTCTCCATATATTTCTAGTCTATATGATTATGATTATTACAATGACATAGTAATTTGCTATCACAGCTCAGATTGAAACCTTTTAATATCTGGTCACCCTGAGCAATTTTTGTTCAAGTTCTTCTAAAGAGAGTGTCCCCAACATTTCAGAGTCCTATAGACCACATATCTTTTCTAATCGTCTCCCCTAAGATGTGGGAATAGATGCATCCTAATAGAATGAAATTGAACCATCTCAACTCCATCTGGAAAATAACATTTACTCTGATTTTTTTTGGTATATATTCATTATTCAGCCATTCATCAAACATTTATTTAGCACCTGCATTTACTGCATTATGTTAACAAATAGAGGATTTTTATTATTTTTCTTTCTTTTTTTTAATTAAAGCTCCTCATTTGCACAACACATGTATGGGCAGTTCCCCAGCATTGACCCCTACAAAGCCCTCCACCACAAATTTTACCCCCAGTCCCCTCCCCTCCCCCAGATGGCAGGAAGTCCACCAGATGTCAATAATGCCAAAATGCTTGAGAAGTTATGCAAGTAAAATCCTATCTACAAGAAAAAAAAAAGAATCAGAGAAAGGCAACTCAATGCAAGCAAATGTCAATAGAGATCATGAAAATGTTATGTTCTGGTCCATATTTCACATCCCTCTCTCTGCGTGTATATGGTTTTCTTCAGTGAACAATTGGAACTGGTTTGAGACAATTCTTTGTTGCAGAGAGCCATGTCCATCAGAATTGATCATCATGTAATACTGTTGTTGCTGTGTATGATGATCTGGTTCTGCTCGTTTCACTTAGCATCAGTTCATGCAAGTCTCTCCAGGCCTCTCTGAAATCGTCCTGCTGGTCGTTTCTTACAGAGCAATAATATTCCATAACATTCATATACCATAATTTATTCAGCCACTCTCCAATTGATGGGCATCCCTTCAGTTTGCAGTTTCTAGCCACTACATAACGGGCTGCCACAAACATTCTTGCACAGGTGGGTCCCTTTCCCTCCTCTAAGATCTCTTTGGGATATAGGCCCAGTAGAAACACTGCTGGGTCAAAGGGTATGCACAGTTTGACAACTTTTTGAGCATAGCTCCAAATTGCTCTCCAGAATGGTTGGATCCGTTCACAGTTCCACCAACAATGTATTAGTATCCCAGTTTTCCCACATCCCCTCCAACATTCATTGTTATCTTTTCCTGTCATTTTAGCCAATCTGACAGGTGTGTAGTGGTATCTCAGAGTTGTCTTAATTTGCATTTCTCTGATCAATAGTGATTTGGAGCAACTTTTCATATGACTAGAGATGGTTTTAATTGCATCATCTGAAAATTGTCTGTTCATATCCCTTGACCACTTATCTATTGAAGAGTGGCTTGAGACAATTCTCTATATATTTTAGAAATGAGGCCTTTATCAGAACCATTAAATGTAAAGATGATTTCCCAATTTGATGCTTCCCTCCTAATCTTGTTAGCATTTGTTTTGTTTTTACAGAAACTTTTTAACTTAATATAATCAAAATTATCCATCTGGTGTTCAATTAGGAGTTCCAGGTCTTCTTTGGACATAAATTTATTCCATCTCCACAGGTCTGAGAGATAAACTATATTACGTTCCTCTAACTTGCTTACAAAGTCCCTCTTTATATCTAGATCATGAACCCATTTAGATCTTATCTTGGTATGTGGTGTTAGGTATGGGTCACAAATGGAGGATTTTTAAAGGAAATACCAGGTATAGGATACTTTTTGAGAATTTGTATCTAATTGACACACACACAACCAAATCACATCCTGTTCTCTGCCACATATTTTGGAGCCTGTTGCATTTGGGGCCACTAATGTCAATCCTGTAAATAGCCATATAGTTTTTATCTTTTCTGGATTTATGTCTCCAATATCTACACATCTTTCTCACATGGGGACCTTGCCTCCTTAGTTTCTTATATAGTAATTTTATATTGCACAGTATAAAAGTCTTTAAGGGTAGCATGTAATACATGAAATGTATATAAATGGGTGATGGAATATATAAATAAATATAAATGAAATCCACCCTGCCTCTTCTTTGGGGACTACTTTATGCTCCTCTCTCCCCAGCATGTCTATTCATTTCTTTTTTATACTTTGATACTTTATCTCCTTAGAGCTCCCCTGTTCCTCTGATTTCCATTTTTTATAAACCCTATTCCTCTCAAAAATCATGTTTTCCCTTTTTCTTTTCCTAATTCCAACCCATAAAATGCATGCAGATTAATCTACTTAAACATCGTTATTGATTTATATGCTGTGAAAATATTTAATAAAAAATAGAACATAGTGTTTTTTTCTTCTACTTGATTTTAAGCTAGCTATTGATGATCTTTTCTCAGATTTTGAGACATAAATAAATATTACTTCACATCTGTTTATAAGAAGTAATCATCTGAATTGAAAATGTGTTAGCTTTATTAACATCATCACTAATGTACTTCTTAATCAAGAAGCCAATACTGTGCATTCAAAATTTGATACTTTGCTTTCAGAGTGTTAGTTTTTGACATGAAATAGAAGGAGTGGTGCCTGCAAGACAGGGGAGATTTGCTATAAAAGTATTTAAGAATTTAGTGTAATTAGTCCTTGCTCAATTTTATATATATGTGCATCTAGTCATCCATAGATAGCTTTGAAGGATCACAAGATTCAGATCCAGATTGTCAGACTCCAAACCTAGGTCTAAACAAGCTCAGTATGAAGATTAGAGATGAAGTTGGGGAAGTCACTTAATGACTCTAGGCCTCCTAATCCTCATCTATAAAATGAGGTGGCTGAGGGAGATGATTACTAAAGTTGTTTCTAGTTATAAGTTAGATGAACCCATACCCAGAAGGGCTTTCAGTGCTGATATGAACTGTCCAGTTTCTAATTTCCTTTTGCCATGCATCCACTTTCTGCTAATCCCATTTAACTTGCCTCATCTAAAGACTGCCTAAGGGAGAGGTGTTAAATATAAATGGATCCCTGAGGGTGGTATATTGATTTAGAAAATCACAAATTATATTGGATTATTTGCCATTTAGGAGAAGAGTAGGGTGAAGGGAGGGAGAAAAAATTTGGAACATAAGGTTTTGCAAGGGTGAATGTTGAAAGCCATCTATGCATATGTTTTGAAAATTAAAAAAAAAACTTAAAAAAAAGAAAATTACTAATTACCATTAATTATGTTGTTTTGTATTTTTTTAATTTTACTAAGCATTTCTCAAATTTCTCAATTTTAATCAGGTTTAATTTAAGCATGAGAGTTTTGCTGGCAACCTTTCTTTCAGTGAGTTTAATACCTCTACAATAAGGGATCTTTTTTTCCCCTTAGATATCCAATTTTCCCTTAGATAGGATATCTAAGTCAGGTAGGGCTATGATTGTTTCACATGCCACTTCCACATTACTGCACCTGTTAAATTAAAGCTTTTTGATGAAGGGTGGCATGAAAGGTAGTGGCAAAGATTGTCAAATATCAGTTAGATTTGGGTGACTAAAACTGGTAAGACCATAATATACCATATTTATTTATACAGAGTGACATGTTGTAGGAAGATTTTATGTCAAGTTGGATTAAAAGAGGAGATATCACCTGAGCATATGGACTGAACTCCTAGAAAATAAATCTATGTTTTGTTCGTAAAAGATCAATTTATTCATTTGTGGGTTATTAAAATTTAGAATCAAATATGGTACATATGTGTAATTCCTGATATTGGTTGGGCTAAAGCTGGTATATTGATGAACTTTGAGAGTTCTAAGCTATGCATGTCCAACCTGATTAATTACATGGCCAAACTATCAATATGGTAAACCTCCATGAATAGAATCTATCAGACAGTCTGTAGAGGAGAGAGATGGCTAAGACTGAAAATAGAACAGATAAAAACTTTCATGATAATTAGTAGTAGTATCTGATCCATGAATGGCTGCTATGTTACCAGTGAATATGATAGGGAGATAGTCCCCCCAAAAAAGATCATTATTTTATACTAGCCCCTGTGAAAGATACAAGAATGTCCATATCACCTACATCTGTTCCTCTCTCTTCACCCAAATACCTACTAACCTAGTTCAACCTCTTATTTGTCCACCTTGACTGTTGTGGTAGCCTCCTAATTAATTTCCTGAACCCAGCTTTAAATCTTTCCAATGCATTTTCCAAATCAATATTTCTAAAGCATAGTTCTGACTATGCCATCTATTCAAGAAACTTCTGGTGCCTACTATTACCTTAAGATGAAAATAGAAGTTCCTGCATTTAATGTTTAAAGCTCTTCACAATTTAGCTCTAGTTTACTTTTTCAAGCTGATTGCACACTATTCCTCCTCATGCGGTCTATTTTATAGCCTAATTGCTTTGTTTGATGTTCTCTGCATGTGCAATTCTCTCTCTTGCCTCTATTTGCTTCATTGTCTATAGTACTTATGCAAGAGATTTCCTATGGAATGATCTGTCTTTTCAATCCCATCTCTTGGAATCTACAGATACTGTCAGAGGTCTACTCAAATTCCTCTTTCTAAAAGAGACCTTTTCCTATTTTGATAATTGTCAGTTCTCCCTCACCTTCTAATTACTTTGGATTTTTTTCTATAAATGTGTAGGCAGCTATTTATTTTGTAGGTGGATATTTCAGTTGATGAAAAGGGCAAGACAAAAATGCATGTAAGAAAAACTGATAAGAAAACTGGAAATGAATACAGCCTGTCAGATTAAAAAAATAAGGCCGAGAAAAGACAGTTTGTTCTGAAGACCTGAGGGAAAAAACATCCCTCAAATAAATGTACTTAGAGGGCCTGTCTGAAGTTAGAGCCCTGGCTGAAATAAAGATGACTGCATTTCATTACTATCCATCAATTAATTTGCATGTGACTATTATCAGATTTTGGGGAACTTAATTGTTAAGATGATATGGGGAGCTTATATAAAGACTATTGTGGTCCTATGTGATAAGAAGATAGAATTTTTTTTAAGTTTTGTATCACAAATTGGAGATATGTCAGTACTTTTGAGATGATTTTGATTTGATATATTAAAGAAGAGGAAAAGATAGGAAAAGAAACACTTATAGTAGCACAAAAGGAAACTGAGGATAGGAAGAATCAGGAATAGAATGCACCGGATGTGATGAAAGTAGTTGCTCAATCAAAGACAACACAGGACTGAGTAACCATTCATCCAAGGTGACAGACAAGATCTTCACCTGTTTTTCTGGGTGCCATGTTGAATGGAAATACGATTTTTTTAAATTGAGAACTGATTGGGTGGAGAAATCAGAAGTATTGTCACTATGTACCTTCTGAAAGAGAAAAAAATCTCTCTGGGATTTAGTGCCTTCCCATTTTTGAAAAAATGAAGTGGAGGGGGAAAAGACAGATTTTGCATCTTGTGTGTGTGTGTGTGTGTGTGTGTGTGTGTTTGTGTGTGTGTGAAAAAGGACAGTTGTATTGAGAGCTGACTATATACAACATTATCATCTGTTATTTTCAAGGACTGGAGGGTAAGAGGAGAACCTGTATCACTCTATTACTATATATTTTTTGATGGGGAGACTCTCTGCAGAACAAATTTATTGCAATGCAGGACAGGAATGAGTGAATCAGTCTACAGAGAGAGAATAGGATGCAGACACAACATGGGTAATAAAATCCATGAGCTACAGTACCCAGGCTATTGGATTAATAGCCAAAAATACATGCATGCATGCATGCATGCATGTGTACACATGATGTTTTCCCCTAGTAAGTAGAATATAAACTTCTTGAGGCCAAGGATTATTTTATTTTTTGTCTTAGTATCTGTATTGTCTAATACAGTAGACACTCAATAAATGCTTGGGAGAAAATTGAATTAAAAAAAAGAATTCTCTATCACTAAGGCTTTTATATCATGATTCAGTAGTTAAGACTACTTATTAAGATAAGTATAAAAATAAAAGTATTATGTATAAGCATAAACATATTGCATATAATATATATAAATGTTTGTATGTATGCATGTGTGAAATACATATACACACAGTGAAGTGACTTTACTGGGGGGAACATCAGGTATACAAATGCATGTACAACACAAATATAAATATATTTTCTATTTATAGTACATGTATTATGGTATGCATACATGAATATTTGTATATGTGTATTTGTATTTGTATATAAATATGGAAGCAGAAGACTTTCAGGATTTGTTCAGATTTATTTTTTTGGCTAAGTGCAAGGGGCCATTCTTTGCCTCAATTTCTAACTAGCCTTAATCACTGAATGTATATGGCCTCAGTCAAACTGAGGCTTAAAACAACCAAGGTTTCCCACTTCATCCAGATCCATCTGCAGTCCTCCTGATCAAGATGGCTGTGGAAGGGAACGTGAGGGAGATGACTTTGCACAGTCCTCCAGCACTTAAATCCAATTCATTTGCATGTCATGGCATCACCTCCCTGATGTCATGTTCTATTTGAGAAAGAAAGACAAACAGCAACAACATGCTTATACACATATATATAATATAATATATATTATATTACATACATACACATATATATGTATGTACAAATATATGTATGTATGTACATACACATACATATATATACATATATATGCATGCATATACATATGTACACAATGTTTTGCCTATATTTGTGACATGTAAATATCCCCCTCTAAATTTCCTATTTTGAATTCTTTAAATGTAGTCCTGTAGTTTAATAACAAAGATTTTTTTAAAACAAATTCAGAATTTAAATTTGTGAATTAATTTGTTTGCTAGATCTATCCAACTCAGTCTGTTTAATCTTAAAGAAATGGGAGGAAGCATGAAATTAGAATTCAGTTTGCTTAGGCCTCTGTGACCTTTAGGTCTAAAGTGTCATAAAGATTACAATATTTTAAAGATGATTTCTCTGTCTCAGTATCATAATTTTGTTAATATATATTCACACATATAATCAGGAACAATGGTTTACACAAATAAAAGATCATGCATGTCTGCATTCATACACAAAGCATATATGTATATGTATATATGGATATTACACTATGCATTAATGCAATATACATATTCATATATATACATAGAGATAAAACATGAATGCATATATTAATGTGTTTATATGCACGTGCTTGTATGTGTATTTATATAATGTATATATCTCTATACATGCATATATATACATATACACATATATATCCATTATATGTATATATACATATATGTATATATATGTATATATACATACATACATACATACATACATACATACATACATATATATAAATAAAATGAACACCTAGAAAAAAAGAAATAGCAACCCCCAAAGCCAGTATAGCTTTATCAAAAAGAAGGCACATCTTTTGGGATGGGTAGAAGGCATAAATACTTTTGTACTGAACTGATAGATCAAGATAAAAAATATAAACATGGAATATGTTCATTTTAAGGACATGTTTGACAAAGTCTTTCAAATTCTTAATATTGTGATTCTTATTATGAAAATGTGTCAAGATATGAATTCTAAAATAATCCAGTAAGCTTAATTTGGAGCTGGGGCAATGGTCAGATGAAAAAAGAAATTATTAGGATTATTAGGTTCTCAGTTAGGGATGGGATATGATATAGAAGGATGAGATTAGCATTAGGAAGATTTAGGTAAGAAGGATTAAGGGCAATGATGGTAGAAATGGAAAGGAGAAGAATTTCAGAAGTCAAATTAAAAGGATTTAGTAACTGGTTTGAAAGGATATAGAAATACAAGATGAAGAAAGAAGTCAAAGATAGTATTTAATATAAGCTAAGTGTAACAAAATATATTTTCTTTTCCTGTATCAGGCATGAGAAGTAAATTTACATGAAGCAAACTAACATTCTAGCTAAATGGGACTATTAAAACTGGTGACAGAAAGTAGAGTTGCCAGACTTTTATTTTCTTTCTGTTATCTATGTTAAAGATAATGATTTTGGGATTGGAGATGATATAGCACTTACACTCTGCTTATTAGGGGAAAACATCAGGTATATGCATATAAGTTTAAATGTAAACATATCTATATCTATGCAATATTCATATGTACATATATATATATATACACACCCTCCACTCACACTCCTAAAATGTTACCACTACATTACACCTCATAAATGATTATCCATCTTCTGTTTTAAGAGTTGCAGAAAAGGGGAATAGTAGCTGAAATTAGCTAACCTGTATTGATTTTTAAAGTAGGTTTCCATTTCTCTTCTTCTTTCTTCCTTTGTCTTTCAAATATCTTTGGAATATTTATCAATTCATGAGCTTAATTTGTTTCTAACTAATTTTCTTTGCCCCTAATAAGGGAAAGGTTTCTTGAATACCAAGTTAGAACTATATTTTCTAGTATATTCTTATGTTATTGCTTGGTAGATACTATTTCCCTTTCATTTTTTTTCTGTCATGCCTATTTTTACAAATATAAATTAAAGAAGTAATGGAAGCAATGTCATATTGTGGGAGTCATTTTGTGTTCCGAATCACATCACCTAGTACTTTCTCCTGTTTCTACCATTTTCACTATTATTCCTATAGTTAGATTGTTCCACTTATGTTTAATCTACCCTCCTTTTCTACTTACCGTCACTCTGGGTACTGATAGCCAATGGAAATCCCTAACCAGACCACATCTTTATTATTTTGTTAAGTTCTAGCATCACATTTAATGAAAAACAATGATAAGCTAAAGAGTGCTAAGAGAAGTACAACCCCTGAGATGTTTTGACATGGAGAGAGGGTTCTCTCTTTTTGATTATCTTTGAAGAAACAGAGAATGTTTACCCTGGAGAACAGAAGACCTGGGTATCATATATTTAAAAGGCTTCCACCTGATATTCTAATTGGTTTTACTCTGCTTGGTCTCAAAGGGAGGAGGAATCTGAAAAGAGAGACAGACGCGTGCTTGAGGCCAGGAAGAATTTCCTAACAATTCAAACTATCTAGATAAAGAATGGCCTGAATTAGGAAGTAATTGAGTTCCTCTCTTTAGGGATCTTCTTGAACAAACTGGATGATCACTATATGTTTTGAAGAGTATTTCTGATCAAGTCATCATTTAGATAAGGTGTCCTATGAGGTCCCTTCAAAATATGACATTTAGTTGTTCCATAATTTAGAAGGGAAGAAAAACCTCATTGGAGTTAGGGAGAAGTCTTAAGGGACAAAACTTTGTGCACACACTTCCCAAGTTAGAAAATTCCAACTTGTACTGACCTTTCAGCTTTGATGTTTTATTAATATATATATATAATGGTGAAATGCCAACCTAGGAGCAATGGATACCATTTTGAAAGTAATATTGAAAAAGCTACCATGAGGGTGGAGGAAGAAAAAGAAAAACATTTAAATGAAGCACCAAGCAAACGTCTTGCCAATAATTTTCAGTATACTATTCCAAGTTTCCTTGATACAAGTTTATAACAAGATGGCTATCAAGCCCTTAAATAATTAACTTACTTGGAACTACTGCAAGAAAAATTAACAGAGACCTTTAGTCAATTATCTCACTGATTATCTAACTGATAAAAAGCATAATTTTGTATTACAATGACATTCAGCATAAGACATTGCAATTGATCCATGTGCTGATGCCAAGGAGTTTGAGTCCCCCCCCCAAACCCTTTTCAAAAGTAGCAAATTTCAGATTACTTAATTAGAAAATATCCATTTGAATTGTATTTCCCTGGAGCATTCTGACCACTTGAACCTCTTTTGGATTTGCATACTTTGATGAAAAACAGTCAGATGATTTATTAAAGTGCATTCATGATCTGCAAGTTTGCCAAACTTTGCCTTATAAATATTAGAGAAGTACAAAATGGCTATGGAACAGACCACAATTTCCGGTGGGGAACATTATAATGATTGTGTCAACTGAGTGTAATAGTGTTATAAACCATTGTGAATATATGAATACAGACCACTTCAAAAAATAAAGCCATGCAGAGAACTATAACTTTACCAGTCCTGTTTGAATTGTGTATTTGACTATTCTATATCAGACAATTATTTCTCAAAAACAAGTTAAAATATGATTTGGAGCAAATTTAATGCTGGGTTTCTGGTTTTTATATATAAAACAAGCAGTAGAATGGATGTCTTCTTTGGTACTTGAGGAGAAGGACTAATGATAGATAATGTTTTCACATTTTGAACTTTACTTATGAACTGAGAAAGATATACAGAGAGCCAGAGACAGTAAATAAAGACAAAAACAGACAGAGACAGGGATAGAAACAGATAGAGAAAGAATAATCCAAATAGACCAAGACAGAGAAAAACTGAGACAGAAAAAATGCAGAGGGAGAGAAAGAGAGTTACAAAAAGACAGAGACCATGACAGAGATATAAAAATGGACAGGTAAAATCAGAGATAAAGACAGAGAGAAACAAAGACAAAGATAAAAAGAAGGATATGCTCAGAGAAATAGTTGGTTTTTGGAAGTAGCAAGATTTAAAACATATACATGTAGTTGTTACTGAGAAGTTGTTATTGCAGAATTATAGTCTGAAAGTTCATACCAGCCATTTAATTCAGCTTATGACAGAAAACAGATTCTCTACTACAACAACCTTGAGAAATAGTCATTTGACACTTATGAATACATCAAGTACAGAGTGGGGATGAGGGCAGGCAAGGAGGAAAAACCAGGGTCTCCCACAACTGTGTCTGTTCATAAACAGATTTCATCTATGCTTTGGTGATCACCTCTGCTTCATTTTGCTGTTATCATCACATGTAACTTGCATAGATTCTGGATAATATATTATATTAATTATTAATATATATTAAATATATTATAATATATGCACACACATTTATGTATAATATATAATATATATGTATAATATTTATATTATAATTATCTGGATTATTTTTAAGAAATCACTTAGTATCCTTAGCACTTGTTGATTAAATTTCTTCAGGCATAAAGCCTGTGTTTCCAGTTTCACTCAATGGCTAAGGAAAAAGTGGTCTGAAATAAGTGCCATGGATAATAGTCTTATTGTCATGCCTCTTTAGACTATTCAAGTTGTCAAGAAATAGTTTAATGTTATTTCCATCCATTTCAACAAATGTTTGTTAAATGCTTACTCTCTATAAGGAAAAATAATGGGGGACAGTGGATAGAAAAATGATCTTGGTCAGTAATACCTAAGTTCAACATTCCTCTTCTGGAAAATACTGATTAGGTGAATATGAGTGAATCTTTAGCTTCCCAGTTCTCCAGACAGCTTTTGATTACTATAAATTGTAGAATGGTTAGTGATCTACATTGTCAGAGGAGGTTTCCTCATCAGGAGTACTTAACATTTTCTTTTCTTTTCTTTATTTTTTTTTGATTAAAACTTTTTATTCACAAAACATATGCATGGGTAATTTTTCAGCGTTGACCCTTGCAAAACCTTCTGTTCCAAATTTTCCCCTTCTTTTCCCCACCCCCTCCCCAGATGGTAGATAGTCCAATACATGTTAAATATGTTAAAATATATATCAAATGCAATATATGTATACATTTTTTGTAGTTAATCTTGCTGCACTAAGAAAAATCAGATCAAAAAGGAAGAAAAAAAACAAAATCTGAGAAAGAAAACAGAATTCAAGCAAACAGAGTAAAAATCCTATGTTATGGTCCACACTCAGTTCTCACAGTCCTCTTCCCTGGATGTAGATGGCTCTCTTCATCACTGAACAATTCGAATGGGTTTGAATAATTTCATTGTTGAAGAGAGTCGTGCATCAGAACTGATCATCATATAGTCTTCTTGTTGCTGTGTATAATGATTTCCTGGTTCTGCTCATTTCACTCAGAATCAGTTCATGCAAGTCTCTCCAGGCCTCTCTGAAATCATCTTGCTGGTCGTTTCTCACCGAACAATAATATTCCATAACATTCATATGCCATAATTTATTCAGCCATTCTCCAACTGATGAGCATCCATTCAGTTTCCAGTTTCTTGCCACTACAAAAAGGGCTGTCACAAACATTCTTGCACATGTGGGTCCCTTTCTCTCCTTTTAGATCTCTTTGGGATACAAACCCAGTAGAAACACTGCTGGGTCAAAGGGTATGAACAGTTTGATAACTTTTTGAGAATAGTTCCAAACTGCTCTCCAGAATGGTTGGATCTGTTCACAGTTCCACCAACAATGTATCAGTGTCCCAGTTTTCCCACATCCCCTCCAACATTCATCATTATCTTTTCCTGTCAATTTAGCCAATCTGACAGGTGTGTAGTGGTACCTCAGAGTTTTCTTAATTTGCATTTCTCTGATCAATAGTGATTTGGAGCACATTTTTATATGACTAGAAATAGTTTTGATTTCTTCATCTGAAAATTGTTAGTTCATATACTTTGTCCATTTATGAATTTGAGAATGGCTTGATTTCTTATAAATTTGAGTCAATTATATATTTTAGAAATAAGGCCTTTATCAGAACCCTTAAATATAAAAATAATTTCTCAATTTATTGCTTCCCTTCTTATCTTGTCTGCATCAGTTCTGTTTGAACAAAAACTTAACTTAATATAGTAAAAATTATCTATCTGGTGTTCAATTAAGAGTTCCAATTCTTCTTTGGACACAAATTCCTTCCTTCTCCACAGGTGTGAGAGGCAAACTATCCTATGTTCCTCTAATTTGCTCATAATATCACTCTTATGTCTAAATCATGAACACATTTAGATCTTATCTTGGTATGTGGTGTTAGGTGAGGGTCAAGCCCTAATTTCTTCCATACTAGTTTCCAATTTTCTCAGCAGTTTTTGCCAAATAGTGAGTTCTTATCCTCAAAGCTGGGGGCTTTGGGTTTATAAAACACTAGATTGCTATAGTTATTGACTATTTTGACCTGTGAATCTAGTCATTGATCAGCTAGTCTATTTCTTAGCCAGTACCAAATGGTTTTGATGATCACTGCTTTATAATATAGTTTTAGATCTGGTACAGCTAGGCCACCTTCATTTGCTTTGTTTTGTTTTTCTTGAATTTTTGACGTTTTGTTCTTCAGATGAATTTTGTTATTTTTTCTAGGTCAGTAAAACATTTTCTTGGGAGTTTAATTGGCATAGCACTAAATAAATAGATTAGTTTAGGTAGTATTGCTATCTTTATATATTAGCTAAATGTATCTAAGAGTAATTAATATTTTTCCAATTGTTTAGATCTGACTTTATTTGTTCTGTAGTTCTGCTTATATAAGTTCTTGACGTTCCCTTGGCAGATAAGATTTCCAAATATTTTATACTATTGACAATTATTTTGAAGGGAATTTATCTTTGTATTACCTGCTGTTGGATTTTGTTAGTGATGTATAACAATGCTGATGATTTATGTGGATTTATTTTGTATCCTGCAACTTTGCTAAAGTTGTGGATTATTTCTAATAGTTTTTTAGTTGAATCTCTAGGGTTCTCTAAGTATACCATCATATATCATCTGCAAAGAGTAAGAATTTGGTTTCCTCATTACCTATTCTAATTCCTTTAATCCCTTTTTTTCTCTTATTACCAAGCTATGATTTCTAATAAAATATTAAATAGTAATAGTGAGAGTGGACAGCCTTGATTCACCCCTAATCTTATTGGCAAAGGTTCTAGTTTGTCCCTATTACATATTATGCTTGCTGATAGTTTTAAATAGATGCTGACTGTTTTTAGAAAAGTCCATTTATTTCTCTATTCTCTAGTGTTTTAATTAGGAATGGATGTTGGATTTTATCAAATGCTTTTTCTGAAATAATCTATTGAAATAATCATAGGGTTTTTGTTAAGTTAGTTATTGATATAGTTAGTTATCCTAATAGTTTTCCTAATATTGAACCAGTTCCTGCATTTTTGCTATAAATCCTACTTGCTCAGGGTGCATTATCTTGGGATGACTTTCTGCAATCTCGTTGCTAATATTTTATTTAAGGTTTTTGCATCAATATTCATTAGGGAAATTGGTCTATAATTTTCTTTGTTTTCATCCTACTTGGTTAGATATCATTATCATGTCTGTGTCATATAGCTATTGATTAATTGCTTGTTCTTTTTCTTCTTCTAAAATGTGCTTATTTATGTAATTTATTTCCTCTTCGATTAATCTGGGCAATCTATATTTTTGTAGGTATTGTTCCATTTCATTTAGGTTATCAAATTTATTGGCATAAAGTTGGTCAAAGTATCTCTTAATTATTGCTCTAATTTCCTCCCTTTTCAATTTTGAGACTAACAATTTGATGTTCCTCTTTCATTTTTCTAGTCAAATTAAATAAATGTTTATCTATTTTGTTATTGTTTTCATATCCACCTCTTAATTTTCTTTATTAATTTAATAGTTTTTTGCTTTCAATTTTATTAATCTCTCCTTTTATTTTTAAAATTTAAATTTTGGTATTTTATTGAGGGTTTTTAATTGGTTCTTTTCCTAGCTTTTTAATTGCAAGTTCAATTCAATGATCTTATCTTTCTCTATTTTGTGCAAGTAAGCATCTAGAAATATAAAATTTTCCCTTATTACCGCTTTGGCTGCATCCCACAAATTCTGTGTCATTATTGTAATTCTCTTTGATGAAATTATTAATTGTGTCTATGACTTATTGTTTCACCCATTCATTCTTTAGGATGAGATTATTTAGTTTCCAATTACATTTTGATCTATTTTTCCCTGGCCTTTAATTGAATGTATTTTTTTTTGCATCATGATCTGAAAAAATGCATTTACTATTTCTGAGTTTCTGCATTTGATTTTGAGGTCTTTATGCCCTAATATATGGCCAATTTTTGTATAGGTTCCATGAACTGAGGAACAGAAAGTGTAATCTATTCTGTCTCCATTTAAAGTTCTATCATACTTAACTTTTCTAGTATTCTATTTACATCTTAAACTTTTTTCTTATTTATTTTGTGGTTTGATTTATCTAGTTCTGAAAGAGCAAGGTTGAAATCTCCTACTCTTATAGTTTTTCTTTCTATTTCTTCTTGCAGCTCTCATACTTTCTCCTTTAGGAATTTCCATGCTACACTTCTTGGTCCATATATATTTAGTATTGAGATTGCTTCATTATCTATGGCAACCTTTAGCAAGATATTGTTTCCTTCCTTATCTCTTTTAATTAGATCAAATTTGCTTTTGCTTGATCTGAAGTCAAGATGGCTACTCCTGCTTTTTTTTTTTTACTTCATCTGAAGCATAATAGATTCTGCTCCACCCTTTTACCTTTACTCAGTATCCATCACTTGCCTCAAGCAGCCCTCTCCCTTTAGAATCCCTTCCCCTTTTTTTTACCTTTCCCTATTTCTGCTTTCCCTTTTATTTAGCCTATCCTTTCCTTTTTCACCTTTCTCCTCCCATTTTTTTTAATAAGGTCAGAGAAGTTTCTCTGTGAAACCTTATGTCTAATACTTTCTCTTTGAGCCAAATCTGATGAGAGTAAGATTCACACAATGTTCATCCCCCTCTCTTCTTATGCTCAATTATAGTAGGTTTGCTTCATTTTGCCCTCATTTTGCCTCCACTTTCCCTTTGTTTCCAGTATAATCACCTTTCTATCTCTAGTTTCTTTTTTATATTATTACAGTAAGATCAAATTATACATGCACTCTCTATGTATACCCAGAACGGAAATACAATTCTCAAAAGTTCTTTTCTTTTTGCCTTTTTTATGCTTCTTTTGATTTTATATTTGGAAATCAAATTTTTTATTTAGCTCTGATCTTTTCATCAGAAATGAATGAAATTCATCTGTTTTATTGAATGTCCATCTTCTTCCCTGAAAGAAAATCTCAGTTTAATGGGGTAGTTTATTCTTGGCTGCATTCCAATCTCCTTTGCTTTTCTGAATATCAGATTTTAGGCCCTTCAATTCTTTAAGGTGGATGCTGCTAGGTCCTGGGTAATCTGTATTGTGGCTCCTCGGTATTTGAATTGTTTTTTTCTGGCTGCTTGTAATATTTTTTCCTTGGTCCAATAGTTCTTAAATTTAGACATGATATTCCTTGGAGTTTTAATTTTGGGGTCCCTTTCAGTAGGTGTTCAGTGAATTCTTTCAATGGCTATTTTACCTTCTGGTTCTATGACATCTAAGAAGTTCTCTTTGATGATTTCCTGGAAAATAGTGTCTAGCCTCTTTTTTCATCATGGTTTTCTGGAAGTCCAATAATCCTTAAATTGTCTCTCCTACATCTATTTTTCAGGTCAGTTGTTTCCCCAAATAGGTATTTTCATTTTTTTCTATTTTTTCTTTTTTTTAATTTAAATTTTTGCTTGACTAATTCTTGATGTGTCATTGAATCATTAATTTCAATTTGCTCAGTTCTGATTTTTAGTGGTTTTCTTCATTTATTTTTAACTTCTTTTTGTATTTGTCCAATTGAATTTTTAAATGAGTTGGTTTTTTTGTAAGAATTTTTTTTCCATTTTACAAATTCTTTTTTTTTAAGGAGTTTTTTTTTTTCTTTTTCCATTTCACAAGTTCTTTTTTTCAGGGAGTTGTTTTCTGTTTCTGTTTTGTCAAGTTTCTTTTTAAGGAGTTATATGCTTTTCCTATTTCACTATTTTGTTTTTTTCTAAGGCAATTGGTGCTAAGTGGCTTGCCCAAGGCCACACAGCTAGGGAATGTTAAGTGTCTGAGACCAGATTTGAACTCAGGTCCTCCTGATTTCAAGGCTGGTGCTCTATCCATTGCACCACCTAGCTGCCCCCCCATATTTCACTATTTTGTAGTGAATTTTCTTCAGATAATTTCTATGTTGCCCTTTTCAAACCCTCTTGTAAAGTTTTCATTTCCTTTCTGTTGGGGTCCGAAAAAGTTGGGGACCCTGATGGGAAGTTTGTCTTTGAATTGATGATCAGAGGGCATGGTGTGTTGATCCCTTGAGGACATGAGACACTGAGACTTGAGGAAGATTACTGATGATGGCTCAAATAAAAGAGCTATTCAAATTGATCTAAAAAAAAAACGGGCTTGCCTTGAGGTGCGCTCTGTTATCAAGATGAGAAATCCACCTTCTTTCTGAATTTCTCATTTCAATACAAAGTTAATTGGTAAAGATGTGTGGGCTAGTGGATAAAGGGCATGACCACAGAGAGTGGGGGAAGGAAGGAGGGAAGGAGGAGCGGCCAGGCAAGGAGGAGGGACAAAGCTAGGAGGTGAGGCTAAGAAAAGAGGGAAGATATAATGAGACAGGCTGGATGAAAGAGAGGAGCTGAATAAAGAACTACTTTATTTCATCTTCCCCTTCCTTGTGACTCTCTTTTGGGGTGAATGCGGTGGTTGTGTCCAGATGCACACCGAAGCTCAGGAAGAGGTGAGACCCGTCTGCCTTCAGGTATGGTACCTGACACCTTTCCTCATTTTTCTTTCTGCTCTCTTTTAAGATCTTTTATAATTTCTTATAGGAGAACCTTGTGTGGGGACCAATTTATATCACCCTTTGGGGCTTCATCTGGGAACTATCTGCCTTTAGTCTCTGTGGGATTGGAAATATGTTATTCTCTTTTATGGTTGGAGTTCTCTTTGCTTTTTTACTCATTTTTTTAAACAAATTAAAGTTTGCTTTTAGGGCAGTGGAGGTTGTCCAAGTTTCCTCTACAAGTGGCAGGGGCTGCCCTGGGTCAGTGCTGACTCACTCCTGGTGCTGGGTGGGTGTGGCCAGGTACCATAAGTTTCTGGCATTTTGGGGTTCACTGTTCACCTTTTGTGCTTGTGCTGGATGTTTTATAACTTCTCTACTGACCTATTGGCTTGCAGCCAGTGCAGAGCAGTCAACACTGTTGTAGATTCCTCCTGCCGTGAGGAGTCTGCCCTACCCTGTGGAACCCACACTGCCCTGGGTCTGCACTGGGTGTCTGTGCTCAGCCTGCTTCCACTTGGCCTGTCTCCCTCCGTGCCTAATTGAAACAGATTTTTTCTGGCATTCTTTGAAATTGTCTTCCGCTGGTAATTTGTTACACTCCCAATGTTCCTGGATTCTGCCAGTCCAAAGCTAATTCAGAGGCTGGATTTGTTATTCAGTCTGAGAGTTATGGGAGAAGGTCAGAAAGAAACTTGTGCCCTCACCATCTTGGATCTGCCCTCCAGGAGTACCTAACATTAATGAAATCACAGACCTAAATATTTTCTCTTCCCTAGTGCTAGTGCAAAGCACTTGTTGGACACTGGGAATACTAATATAAAAATGATACTAACCTTACCCTGAAGGTCCTCACATTTAAAAAAAATAATGAGTTTATTGAAAGGCAGAATACAGTGTGGCAAAGTATATATAATTAGAATCAAAAATATCTGATTTTAGATTCTCCCTTTGAAATTAGCTGTGCAACCATGCACAGATGTTTTGTCACAGATGTTTTTTTGTTTTGTTTTTTTTTTGTTTTTTCTTTGTTTTTTTTTCTTTTAACTTCTCTGCATATAAATCCTTCCTTCTGTGAAAGAGAGAGAAAAGATAGAAGCAGAGAGCAATAAAGATAGAGACAGAAAAGCAGAGACAGACAGAAGCAGAAGCAAGAGTAAGAGAGAGAGAGATACAGAGAAGGACAGAAACAGAAAAAGAGACAAAGAACATTAATTTGGGAATGATTTATAAATTTTAACTTAAATGTTTCAAACTAAGCTTGAATTTATATAATTTGACTTTTTCAAGTTTTAATATGCAACATTAATAAAGCATTTCTAATTCTGTGACATAAATAGCTAATTATTTTAAAATGCCTTGAAAATGAAAATTCTATATATAGGTGGAGATTATTTCAGTCAGGTAAATTGTAGATGTATTTTACAACTGAGAGCATTTTATAATTAATAATTATCTGTGTCTAGAAATAGCAGATATGCACATTCTTCTGCTTACCCAATAATTCCAAAGCCTAAATCATGGTCAAGTAAAATGTTTTTATTTTACAATTGATTTTTCATATTTGCTCCCTGGCATAATTTGGCTATCTCAATATGCTAGAGTGCTTTCCTCTGCTCACTGCCAAATATCCAGGGCGGGGGTGAGGATGAGGAATTTCCTTTATCTGCCTTCACTTTCTCTCTATCAATTCTACCTAGGGAAAAATAATTTCTTTTTTGGATAACATGGAAGTTATGAAAATATTATTATAATTTGACTCATTATTTTCAAGATCAAGGATTTTGACATACAAACATTCATTCCATACAGTTTCATTTTTGAATTGTTTTATTTACTTGTAAAACATACATATATACAGATACAACATGTAACTAGCTGCAGAAACAGTGAAGTCATTTTTCTGCTTTTATTCAATTGAAACATTTTATTCAAGTGTTTATTCAATACATTTTAAGGCATTATAGAAAAGACATTATATGATGGTGGCTGATAAATAGCATCTCCTCTACATTCAAGATCTTGTAATCTATTAGAGAGGTGATACATGTGGACAAAGCATCTCTAAAATAAGTTAGAAAATGGTTGAGTTAAAGCAATGATAAAACAGAAAGTCATAAATAATCCAGTGAGAGAAGCTTGTTTTAATTTTTATAGAGCAGAGCTTACTTGGTGGAGGTGGCATGTAATTGTGTTATGGTTAAATAACCTTTCCCTAGTGGTAAATAGTGATGATTATGGTGATGGCCCTATCTATCTTAGGAATGGGATTTAGCATGTAAAAATTAAGTAGAAGGAGCAAGATGGAATGGGGGGCACAGAAACTATTCTATTTTGGCTTGAACCTAGAATTCATTAAGGGCAATACCATAACATAAGGGAACTAGATTGCTGAAGGACTTAAATGTCAGCCTAAGGAATTTTAGTCAGTAAGTAATGGAAAAATCTATGAAAAAGTTGAACAGGGAAGAGATAGAATTTGATATTAAATTCTGTATAATTCCTTATATCATTCTAAAGGTTTTCCCTTGACTTCTTTCATAGTTTCTCTTCTATCACATTTCAAGTATGCACATTTCCAAGTCTCTGTTCTTAATGTGTTTCTCTCTCACCACTTTTTCCCTTAGGAATTTCTACCAAACCCATAAATTCAGTTAGCTTCTCAATGGTGAGATGATAATCTATTTCTCCAGAACTAATGTCCTTCTTGAATCTCCAACTGCTCAATAGAAAACTTAAATAGGTATCTTTAATTGAATATTTCAAATTCAATATATTTAGTACTGAATCCATTATCTTCTCTCTAAAACTTTCTCCACTTTTCATCTATTTTATTTCTTTTAATAACAGAATCACTATATTCATTATCAAGGGTGTGAATCTCACAAAAAATTTGAATAGAAGAATCAAAAGAGTGAAGTATTCCAGGTCCACATTACCCACATAGGAAGATCTTTCATGAAAAATATAATTTTTGTTGAAAAGTTCAAATGGTGCATAAAAAGTTAGAGAATGAGGACTGAGAAGAAATTACTAAACCTGAAAAAAGTCAATGCCAATCTTCAGTATATGACTTCAATAGATTGATGAATAACTTAGATTAAATTTTTTTTAGGGGTGAGTGAGGTTGTAATGAAGTACAGATGGCACACAGAATAGGCTTAAAAACAGCTAATTATCAAACTATTTTCTAGAATTTTATTTATTAATTGGAGGAACAACAGAAATGCATTGCAGAATCATGAAGGGTCCATGTTTTTTGAGGCTAGATCTCTCTCTTTCTCTCTCTTTCTCTCTCTCTCTCTCTCTCTCTCTCTCTCTCTATCTCTTTCTCTTTTGCTTTTTGCTGAGGCAATTGGGTTAAGTGACTTGCCCAGGATCACACAGCTAGGAAGTGTTAAGTATCTGAGACCAGATTTGAACTCAGGTCCTCCTGACTTCAGGCTGGTACTCTATCCCCTGTGTCATCTAACTGCTCCTTGAGGCTAGATCTTATCACATTTTGAGGCACAAAGCAAGAGAAAGAACAAATGGAGAGATGTGTTGAAAATGTGTGGCAACAAAATTCAGAAGAGACAAGACAGAACATTTTAGGGGCAGAGGTAGAGATGTTAGCCTTGGGCAGGAGGAGAGCTACCTGCTCCTAAGAGAGGAGAGGGAAAAAGACTCGGCGAAGATGGAGTTTTTGAAATGTGGAAATGATGAAGGTGAGAAAAGAATGGAAGAAACTAACATATCAGTGCCTTTATTTTTATTAGAGAAGGAATCAAGATTATCTGCTAAATTTGATTGAAAATTAACTGTTTACCAAATTGAACTGACACTAAACTCAGGTTTAGTGTATCTTGCTTCATTATACTGCTCATACTTATTTGAATGGTGGTCAAAAAACTGTGCTGATTGGACTTACTACAAATTCATATTTTTTATTTTCAAATAGACCTTTATTGATATAAGGATAATGCTTTTACTTTTCACTTGTTGACAATATCACATTTGAAAAGGGTGCACAGAAAGAATCTATCATTTCATCCAAGAGAATAACAATAATGAAACAATATACCAAAAACTATGGAATGCAGGCAAAGCAGTTCTTGGGGGAAATTTTATACCTTTAATTAGCTAATGGATTAAATACAGAAAAAAATGATCAACAAATTGGGCATGAAACTAAAAAAAATCTATAAAAACAAATTAAATACTCCTAATTATATACCAAATTAGAAATTCTGAAACTCAAAGGAGAGATTAATAAAAAAGAAACTAAGAATACTATTGAAGTAATAAATAAATGGTGACATAACAAAATAATGAAGGCATATAATTATCTAGCATTTGATAAATTCCCTAACTCCAGCTTCTGAAATAACTCATTATTTGACAAAAATTGCTGGGAAAACTAGAAAATGATATGTCAGAAATTCAGCATAAAGTTATATCTCACACCCTGTAGTAAAATAAGATTTTTTGGTATAAAAGATGATACCATAAACAAATTAGGAGAACAAGGGATAATTTACCTATCAGATCTTTGGAGAAGTGAGGAATTTATGACCAAAAAGAACAAGAGAACATTATGAAATTATGAAAGACAAAATGGACAGCTTTAATTACATTAAATTAAAAAAACAGTTTTGGCACAAACAAAATAAACAGAAAGAGATTAAAAGGGAAGTACAAAGCTGGGGAAAATCTTTACAGCCAGTGTTTGGGATAAAAGTCTAATTTACAAAATAAAAAGAACTGTGTCAAATTTATAAGAATGTAAGTCAATTGGTAAATGGTCAAAGGATAAGAACAGACTATAAAAGATCATAAAATTAATATCACTTGTAATCATATGAAAAAAAAATCTCTAAATCACCATTGATTAGAGAAATGCAAATTAAAATAATTCTGATATATCAATTCTCACCTCTTAGATTGGCTAAAATGAGATAGAAAGATGATGATAAATGTTGGTAGGCTTGTGGGATAACTGGGACACTGATAATTCAATGTTATTGTTCTACAAATTATGATGAGTAAGTTGGTTTTACAAAGACCTGGAGACAGTTACATAAGCTGATGCTAAATGAAACAAGCAGAAGCAGGAATACATTGTACACAATAATAGCAAGAATGTGATATGATCAACTGAAAAATTTGGTTCTTCTCAGTGGTTCAATGATCCAAAGCAATACCAATAGACTGGACAGAAAATGTCATCTGCATACAGAAAAAGAGTTATGGAGACTGAATGTAAATCAACATATTTTTGTTCACTTCTTTTTTCTGTTTTTATTCAATCTCTTCCATTTATTGTGCTCTGAATTTTCTTTCCAAACGTGATTCATAAAGCAATGTGTAGTAAAAATAAATTTAAAAAAGGATGGTATTAAGCCTTCTTTTCTCTCCGGAAATTTTTTACTCTAGTTTTCCTTTTCTTTAGAGGGAAACTTGCCACATATTTTTTGCCTTATTCTAACTATCAAAATTCTCTATATCATCTCCCATTCTCTTTTCTCTTGTTCCTGTCTCTGAGAAAAAATTGACCCTTCTCCTCACCAAGGTATTCACTATATTTGTGCGCTAGATTCCATTCCTTCTCATTTTCCCTGATTGCCTTTAAATGTCTTTCTTATCTTTAAATTCTTCTCATATTCTGAGTATTTTCATGCTTTCTTAAAACATATCCAGGGCTACCTCATTCTTTAAAACATCTCTACATGATCTTCAGCTCTTTAACTAAACTTTTGAATAACTCCTCTATACTTCTTGTTTTTACTTTTTTCAAACTAACAACCCATTTCAAAGTTTTTTTTTTAAATTTGCCTTTAATCTATCTGTACTGATTTCATGTTAATTTCCCTCACAGATTCTATGTTCTAATCCAAGTGACCTACTTACTGCCATTGCGACAGCTTTTCTTGTCTCTTTACATTCCTACAAGTAACCTTCTTCTCCACGCCTACATACCTAGAAAATGCTTATTATCACTTTGACAATATTCTATTCCCAATCGCCTTTCAAGATTTTGTTAATGTGCAATTTCTGCACAAAGCCTTTTACCTTTTAGTACCATTTCATAAAAAGTATTTCGTGTTTACTTCTTGTATACATGTTCCCTCATATCAACCTCCCACATTAGGATTTCATTTTTTTTTTTTTTTTTAGGACAGGGACTTTTTTTTTTTGCCAAGGCAATTGGGATTAAGTGACTTGCTCAGGATCACACAGCTAAGAAGTGTTAAGTGTCTAAGGCTGGATTTGAAGTCAGGTTCTCCTGACTTGAGAGACAGCACTCTATCCACTACACCATCTAGCTGCCCCAGGACAGGAACTTTTAAACAAATTATCCACAATACCTACCATAACACTTTATTTAGAGTAAATGCTTAAAAAGTACTTGCTGAATGCTTGTTGAAATAATCAATTAAGTGTTTTTGAATTAATCAATTCATTGTCTAATGGCTTGAGAAGAGGAGAAAGTTTGGAGCTGTTGCTGCAGGGAATACAAAAGGGAATCAAGTGAAAATGAATAAAAATATTGTTGGTCAGCAATGAAAATTCAGGTAGAAGTATATTACACTCATTTATATTGAAGTGAATTAATATGGTTTTATGTTTCACTATATCACAACTCTGCTGCCTACAAGTGGTAAATTACTAGTCTGGGAATAACAGAAGTTTAAGAATGTTAGCAATTTGATTGGAAAAAGAATTTCACTAATAATGGACAAGATTGGGAAGGGAAAGAAAATTAAAACATAACGAAGATGGATCAGGAGAAGAAAGAAATATTTTGTGTATTTGCTAATTATCCTAGCTATGAGCTAGGATATTATCCTATGATACATATTTTCAGTTGTTCTTCTCAGTCATGTGAAGCACTTATGATGGTGGAAACCCAATTCATGTGTTTCACTGAATATACCAGTATAACCTTTTATTACAATTAGAAATAGCTAGAATAGTTATTATAATTATTTAAAGTTTAGCTTAATTAGGTTGGGATTGCCTATCTTCCACTGGTAACAAAGCAGCTGTTTAGATATCCTGCTATAATCCAACATTTCTACATCTTCCCCAACAGAGCTGAACTATAGAGAGTTCTTGTTTACTGATGGTCTGACTGTACATCAGAATATTGTGGGTATTATTGACTTGCCATTTGGTATTTATTGTGACCCTCTGATGACACTGATAAAAACTATTTTGATAGCTGAATGAGCACTGTGGGAATTCCAAGCCACCTACCTTCAACTACTAGAAATTTTGACTTATTTAGGTTTGGAACTCTATGTTAGGTCAATGAAATGATGTTTCTGCTGACAGCCCAGTGAGTACAATGACTGACTCTGTTGATTTTGCTTTCCTATTAAAATTATATCAAAGCTAGTCAAGCAGCAGCCCCAGATGGGCAACAAACATAGAGTTTGGTGCATAAGTACAGCAATCCTGAATAGATACAAAATGACCTGACAGGTAATGTCTATACCTTCATTTCACTTGTACAAAGGCCATAATTTTTCAGGGAAATCACAAGGAACTCCTACTCAGAGAAAAATACAGGATTATACTGGAGAAGCGTATTTGTCCTCAGGTATCTTCAAGGATATTGCTTATTTTACAAAATATAATTTACTGCATGTGATCTTGTCAATATGATCTCAGTGGACATTTTGTATAAAGCTATTTTATTTTAAAAAACACATGCATAAATTGTTTTCAACATTCACCCATACAAAACCTTGTGTTCCAAATATTTTTCTCTCTCCCTCCCTCTTCTCTCCTCCCCTAGATAGCTCGTAATTCAATATGTTAAACATGTGCAATTCTTCTATACATATTTCCACAATTATCATGCTACACAAGAAAAATCAGATCAAAAAGGGGAAAAATGGGAATTAAAACAAAATGCAAGAAAACAACAACAAAAATTAGTGAAATATTATGTTGTCATCTTCACTCAGTGCAGATGACTCTCTTCATCATAAAACCATTAGAACTGGCTTGAATCACCTTGCTATTGGACAAAGCCAAGTCCATCAGAGTTGATCATCACATAATCTTCTTGTTGCCATATACAGTGTTCTCCTGGTTCTAGTCACTTTACTTAACATCAGTTCATGTAAGCCTCTCCAGGCCTCTCTGAAATCATCCTGCTGATCATTTCTTATACAACAATAATATTCCATAACATTCATATAGCAGAACTTATTTAGCTATTCCCCAACTGATAGGCATCCACTCAGTTTCCAGTTCTTAATATTATAAAAAGGGCTGCTACAAACATTTTTGCACATGTGGTTCTTTCCCCTTATGATCTTTTTGGGATACAGGCCCAGTAGAGACACTGTTGGATCAAAGCGTATGCAAGGAACTTTCATATGATATTTCCTGAGTGACTACCATACATACCCTGCATGTCAAATATATGCATGTGTATGTTTTCCCCCCCTGAGGCAATTGGGGTTAAGTGACTTGCCCAGGCTCACACAGCTAGAAAGCATTAAGTATCTGAGACTAGATTTGAACTCAGGTCCTCCTGACTTCAAGGCTGGTGCTCTATCCACTGCACCACTGTTGAATTGCTCCATGTGAACTCCATATGAAATATATTTTGAAGGGAATTTTTATTTTTTTGGGGGGTGGATTTTTTGTTTTAGTTCTTTTTATTTTTGTTTTAAAGTTGTTTGTTATTTCACCAGTTTAGAGTGCTTGCTGTTGAGGAAACTCTTTTTGCCAATGCATACATTTGCCTGAATTGCTTTATAATCAACCGATAAGTTACTAAAGTCAAAATCTACTGGTGAGTTAATTCTAAGATTTCCAAGACAGGTCAATTACACCAAGCACAATATTATGTTTCTTTGATGTGCAAGTGATATTGACACCATTATAATGATGAAATCATAGAAGAAAAAAAACTTTATGCTCAAGAATATTTTCAAGATAATTTTAGATAAACTTCAAGATGATAGTTAATACAATTAATGTGAATATTATGTCATCTTCTCATTATCCTATAATTTATAGCCTAAAGTCAAAGAATAATTATACACAGTTACCAGAAAAACTATCCACATTACCACTTTTATTATGGCTCTCACCCATGCAAAAACTTTCCTTGATTCCCAGCATTCTATAGGAATGGTATAAGTTAGCCAAATATGAAAGACTTTCCACAATCTGTCCATTTCCTGGAGTAATGTTTTGGAGTACTTCATTCTTGGAGTAATTTATGTGTGAAAAAATTTATTATCAATATATCAGATGCAAATAGCCTAATTTAAGTAAAGAAAGACCCAGTTTGCCGACAAATTATGTTTCATGAGCTGAAAGACAGCTATGCTCACTGTAAACAATACATTAAATTGTCTACTGAAATCATTCTTATCTTTCCCTCTGAACCTCAAATTAAAGTTAATGCCAGCTATTTGTCATGCTCAGAATGAAATGGTACATTTCACAGTGTTGGCCATAATATAATCTTGGAGGAATAGAGTGAAGAATCAAATTAAGATCTTCCCATTCCTATAGCCTCATTCAAGTGCAGAAAGAACTGGCTAATGCATTTCTCTGAGGGTAAAAAAAAAGTTCTAGGGCAGCATTTAATTTATACTCTACTTAACCTTTTCAGGTTGTTGACACTGGAGCCAGATATAGGCAAACAGAAAAGAAGTATTAAAGGCTCATCAGTGATGCCCCTGTATCAAAGCCATATGGTCCACAAAGGCATTTAAGAATAGTAAATATTAAGACATGTTTATGCAAGGGCAAAGAAAGGTTCACTTGCATTATTAAAGAGGATAGAAGAAGAGAAAAATTTAATTTGTATCATAACCAGGTCATGACTGGTATCCTGACTTCAAATACATGTAATGTGACCACTTTGTCCTTGTAATTATTTCTTCCCATGCCATTGCTAGAACAATAAAGTCAACAAAGAAATGTGAGCTGTTCAGAAGCAATATTAACTAAAGGCTGAATACTCAATTAATAATTCAAAGTAATTTCATCCAAACTAGTTTGCAGAATACTTTATTAAGAGATAATGTAATGATTCCTCTTCTAAAAGTAGCAAGTTCATAAGAGGGAAGAATACTATAGAGTTAATTCTTCTCCATTTATTAAAAATTTACTTTATAATGAACTTTAGTGTGTCAAACTATTGATTAGTAATTTGCAAGAAGTGTTGATGTTGAAATGAAATTGACGTTTTGTCCAGAGGTAGAGAAAAAGAGCATCAATTAAAAGAGGCAAACATTCATGTCCTACACACACACACACACACATGATGGGACACTCATAGCTCATGACAGAGTAAAGAAAACAATGAAGACAACATTCTAGATTCATGAATTTAGAAACTTTTAATGCAGCTTGTATTTTTTGCTTTGTAACTATATATCAGTTTCTTATCACATAAAAGGGTAATGTGTTGTCACAAAGAAAGAGCATTGCACAGGATTGTAATGGATCAGATGAACATAGATGTATGCTAAATGTATTTTGTTAGCTCTAATTTCTGCCATCTTTCAATGTTAACATCATATGGGCTGTTTAAAATAAGTGCCTTTTATTAGAGCAACATAATTTGTCAATAATGCGTATGGTTTGTATATTGTTTTATTAAATTTCAATATTATTAATTTATTTTGCATCAATGTTCATGAAGACTTTGCTCTTTGAATCACGAGAGAAAAGATCTATGTGATTATGAATATTAAAGAAATTGCTAATTAGGCTAGTAAAAATTGGAACTGTAGAAAACTCTATTGTAACTTTCCTCAACTTAAGTTGGCCTAAAAACCAAAAGATGTTGGTGTTCATATTAGCAATATTTAATGAACAGTTCACTCAGCTTAAAGTCAAGAAAGTTGGGTTCTTATTCTTGACTATATGATTAAATTGTTATGATAGGTATCATATAGTTCAATTTTCTTTCAATTACATATGGATATGCAGGGACAAAAATTTATAATCAATATTTTTCTGTCTATCTTTTTCTATTTCTAGTCTTTTTCTATTTCTAGCTTAGTTAGATTCTGAGTTTCTGTTTATCTCTGCCTCCATTCCTTTTGTATGTTTCTCTAATTTTGTATCTTTGTCCCTCTTTGCTTTCTCTTTCTGTTTCGTTGTCTGTTAATCTGTCTCTGTCCCTTTGTCTTTATAAGTCTCTCTGTCCCTGTCAGTCTGTTTTTCTTTTTCTCTCCTCTCTCTCCTCTTCTCTTTTTTTCCCTTTGTCTAGTGACTTCGAATTAGGGCACCTACATGGTGTAGTGCATAGAACTGGGGCTAGAATCAGGAAGGCTTATCTTACTGTGTTCAAATATGACCTAAGACACTAAGTGTGTGACCCTGATTTCTCAAGCTGGAGAAGGAAATGACAAACTACTTAAGTATTTTTGCCAAGAAAACCCCAAATGGAGTCATGAAGAATCAGATATAATTAAAAAAATGATTGAGCAACAACAACAAAAGTGACTGAAGTTTTGGGTCAGTTTGCTGTTCATCCATAGAGATACATAAGGATGATAGGAAAAATGCCTATTTATAATTCTGCATGCCAAATTTCTACTTATCCTTCAAAATTCAGTACAAATAATACATCACATAATCACTGACTTATAAATAAGGAATAATTATAATAAGGAAAGAACCTGATACTCATTGGTTCAGAACTTGAATAAGAATATCCTCAGTAATATACTTAGTATACAACCTCTTCTCAGCTTATTCTATTAAATGGTGGCTTGGGACTTTAGACTTTCCCTTAGGACCCTTGGGGGTAATCCTGGTGTGTTGTTGTTTATAGCATTATTTCTCAAAAGTCACCATAATGATCCCTTTTCCCAAAATTTCAATTAGTTGGTTCTTTCTTATGAGAAGGTATTTGATGAAAAGGTAAAGTTAGGGTAGAAGCTATCAAAAATACTCTAAACTATTCTCCCTTTGCATGCATGTAATTCCTGAAGAGAGTAAGCTCACGCTTAGAATACAAAGGTAGTTGGAAACACATGAGGAGAGCATGTAGATCTCTATTCTGTGTCTCAGCTTCTGCTCCCATTGACTCCTATTATTAATGGATTGTAGATGGCTTTCATCAATCACATATGCTCATTGTTTATCTAGATAACCATCACAGGATACTTGTTTGCATAATATCAGGGAAGAGGAAAGATCCATGTAAATATGGACACATATTGGGCAAGTTGAGAAATAGATGTTGCTGCTGACCCTTCTATCTATCCCCACAATTCAGGGTACTCTTTTTCAGTTTCAATTAAGAGACAAATTTTCTACTTGAACCTCTTATAGGTACACTAATTTCTACCTCAAGCTTTCTTTTTTACTTTGAACTTTGGACTCCTTGGTGAATTGGAATGTTCTTCATTATTTCAAAGTACCAACTACTCAGTCTTTTATGGCTGAAAGAATGCCCATCAAGTTTCTAAGTGTTGGAATGAAAACAGGCAAGGAATATTGCACAGACTGAGAAACATAGTAAGAATGGTAAATCCATGCCTACACTAAGACCTCAGCCATTTTTGGATAGTCCCCACATTATAGTCTTTACATGAATAACTTAAATAAATTAAAGAAGAGAGAATTCATATTTCTAGAAGCAGCTTATTCTTTATTTATGTAGCTTTGAAGGTAAGGCATTAATTTTTCCTATCATCAAGTTTAAATTTATCTTTTGCGTCTAGTACTCCCCTTTGTGTCAGGGCAGGAGGAATATTATCCTTTTTTCTTAATTTTCAAGTACTTGAAGTTATGTGCCTCTCCCCTCTTTCTCCACAAAATCAAAATAATCTTTTCCCTCAAATTATTTTAATAAAGCATGAACTCACAACCCTCCACTTTCTTCCCCTGCTCCTCTATATCATCTTTATTTTTTCTATATCCTTCCTAAAATGTAATACTTAGAATAGAACAAAATAATTCAGGTACGATCTATCCTGTGTATCACTAGGACTTATTACTTTCATAATCTGGGACACTGTGCCCTTCAATGCAGATTATAATAATATCAGTTTTCTCAGCATACTTAACTTTCATTCTATTAAATCTCCCATATCATTTTCTGGTCAACTCGGTCTAATTTTCTAATTTTTTTAAACATTTCTTTGAATCCTGATTCTAGTCTGTTAGGTATCCCTCCAAGGTTTGTCATTTGAAAATTTCCCAAAACTGTCATGTATTCTTTTATTCTAATAAAAGGTGAATTTTTTAACATATAAATTTTTGTAAGACCCTATCTTTTTGATAAAGTATCAAAGTTTCCATTTGAAAATGGTGCTTATTTCTTTCATCATCATATAGTACTTTTTATTTTCCTGGTACACTTTTCTTTTTCCTCTTGCATATGTATCATATCTAATGAATCTTTGCAACTATAGCAACCATGTTTTATTTGTCTTTTTATCTTTTTGCAAGACTTATTATGTCAGTACTATGGTCATGGTATATAATTAATAAATATTTACCAATGTAATCATAATAACCTTTAAATAGTTTTATCAAATAAGAGGAAGTTTTTACTAAGCCAGAATTGTTTTTAAATGGCATGAGAATTATTTTTCTTTTCTTCTATAAAACCATGAAAACTTGTAAAAAAATTATTGTTTAAGGGAAAGCATTATTGAATAAAAGCAATGTCCATATGAAACTTGAATGTTACATTTTATGCAACCATTCAGAAAATACAGACAAAATTGTAATGCATATTAAGGAAGTTGAAAGACACAAGGAATCTGAGTCATGGTAGGCTGATTTAAAGTAGTTTTTAAAAAGACTTGGAAGGTGTTAGCAGAAAAGCGGAGATAGTCAGATGAAATAATGTATTTATAAGGATTTGCAGAAGAATCTTTGAAAGCATGTGATAGGTCTTGCTTTAGTAGTTCTGCTTCCTGCTGCTATCCTGCCAGGGCTTTGACCTGACATCAAGTTTTCAGTGAAACAGCAAAAAATCCATTCAGTGATACATGAAGTACAGCAGAGATATTTCAGATGCTGGACAGTTACGTTGACACCATGGGAAAATGTTACTAGTATAGAAGTGGTGAAGATAAAGTTGGAAAGACTCACAGCTTGGAGTATCCAAAGAGATAAAAGAGATATAGAAAGGGTTGGTTCTAGGAAAACTTCTATGGCAGATGGACTTACAGCAAGGGTTAATTAAAATCAAAATAGGACTTGAGTGTAGCTGATCATTCATATGTGTAAATGATATATGTTGTGGATTGCTTTTTGTGTGTACTTATGTACATATGATGGCAAGGTATTATAGTGTATACAAAAGTATAAAATATGTTTCTTGAGAACTGACATTAAAATAAATGTCAAAATTAAATTTCTATGAATTTAACAATAAGAGCTAGCATTTATAGCACTTTAAATTTTACAAAAAAAATTATGAATAATATCACATTTAATACTCAGTGCAACCCTGAAAAGGGGTTCTTACTATTAATGTGATTTTACAAAAAAGACAAAGTAGGTGAGATTAAATTATGTGTCTAGAGTCACCTAGCTAAGCAGTGTCTAGGACTGGATTTGAAATCAAGCCTCCCTTACTACAAGTCCAACACTGAATCATAATTATTCTTTAGTATTGGTCTCGCAGACTTAATATTTTAAAAGTTTTCTTGTTACTTAAGAGACAGTGAATTCTCTAAAATTGCTATGATAAGTTTAATGCAATATTTAAAATATTCTATAATGAGAAAGTTTCAAATTTTTTATCTCTTCATAGGGTTAAGAGAAAGAAAGGTGAGTGATGAGGAAAGAGCTATTTATTCCCTGGAAAATTATACTGTTATCATATTTCCTTTTTAAAAAAAATCAGAATTCAACACTGTGAATGAAGATGACAATATTTCTCAAATTTCCCCAGACTTTATATATTGTGACCTCACTTTCAATCTGTAGTTAGTGAAAAATGTGGCTTATTTTTTTCCCTCTCATGATATGTTACAATGATAGCTGAAGGAACAAAAGTAATAGTTGTGTGACAGCCAGCTTTCTAATGATGCTTACAAAGAGCAACTATAGTTACTAGGCACTGTTAGCTCTACTTATGTTTGAATATTTATGTTTGAATATATCAATTAGTTTTAATTTATTTTAAATATATATTTTTAAAAATAACAACTCTAAAACACATAATGTTAACTTTGACACCTGGTTTGTCAGTGAAACGTACAATATTTGTCTCAGGAGAAAGTCAAAAATTTTATTCAAAGCTGGAAGGAAAAGCAGACAAATTTTAATCTACCCTCAGCTGCAAAGGGAATAGGATAAAATTTGCCCAAAGAAACAATTTTTTCCAAGATAGATTTTTTAAAAAAAGAAAAAAATCTTATAGGTAATAACATATGTAAACTCCTATGTCATCCTCTAAATATGATAAAAGTAAATAATAGAGTAAATATCTTATAAATGATAAATTAAATAGCAAACTATGAAGATATTAATATACTAAATATCTTCTAAAACTAATATTAAGACACTAAAATAAGACATTTATTTTTTAGCATTCCTCAAAAGTGAATAAAAGATGTTTTGTTTTGATTTTGCTTTTGGACTAGCAGAAGTGGATTGAAACCCCAAAATAACTTCCAGAAATAGAAGTTTTCTTAGAAATAAACAAAAAATGAAATGCTTCATTTGATTTTTAAATGAGATGTCATTGGAGATTGCTAGGATCCCTGTATCTATATCTGTGAATCTAGACATAGCATCAATTCTTTTTTTTTTCTTTGACACGAAAATGTTTTGTATATGAGTAGTTCTTTACTCTTGTGACCCAGCATTCAGACCAAGCCTGAGGGTGAGGTTAAAAGAACAGAGTTGTACTACAAAAATATTAGCTAGAAATGCTATTTGAGTGTAACTGGAGACTTGGATTTCACTCCAAACACAACAGTCAATGACACAGTGATTCATCTGTGTATGGACAGCTATTATTAAAGTTAGCACTTGAATCCTGATCTTCTCAGTTATGAAGTTGTTTATTCACAAGGTCATATATCTCTCAAAACTTTTCTTCCCCGAACGAAGTACTAAGCAAATGTTTGATGAAATGCTTTCTAATTTTAGATACTTTATTGAGTCTATGTTTTAATAGGGAAATCGTAACATTTGCATCATGAAATTCTGAACAATAGCAACAAAAACAGCAAACAAAACAAAACACTATTACCTATTATGCCAAGTATCATGTTGTTAGCTACTATGGAGGAAAGTTTCAGCCCCAAAATGTGTATTCTTTCAGTCCACTTTTTTTGTCCATATCTCAAATCTGTACCACTTTCAAAAAATCCTCTATTTCTATATGAGTTTCATGGAAATAATAATCATCACTCATATTACGGCTGTGTTTCACAACTCAAAGTGATCATATGAATAGTTTTGAACTCTGCTAGAGACTGAATTGAATAGCCACTTACATAGCTATCTATCGATCTATCTATCTATCTAAAACACACACACATACACACATACATACATATATATATATATATATATATATAGTTCTGCAAAGAAAGTTTCCCATAAAATGATGATATATAATCAACTTTCCATGAAATTTCAAAGATATATTGTCAGTATATAATAGGTAAGAAGAGATTTATTGATTATGAAACTCATTTAAATTCCAAATATGTTGAAATTGTTTTTAAAAGTTATAAAATTTATAAAAGTTATAAAGCTAAAATGATATATTTGGGCGATCCAATGGACTGATTTAATAAGCTGAAGATATTTTAATCAAAATGAACTTGTTTTTGTTTCAAGTAGCTACAATCTATCCCATCAATGTAATGAGTTCATGACTTAATTACTCTTACATGATTATATGATTTTTATTTTACTACTGCTTACCTCAGAAAGTCCAACAAACATTAATGAATAAAAGATGCTGGATTTTCAAATGAACCAAGTAATAATGTTCAGTTGTAAATATATTAAAAAGCAATTTTATTTGAAATTTTTAGACTAGTTCTAGGTTTACCCCAAAGGAATTCAAATAACTCTAAAATTAAACAACGTATAGCAGCTGAATTTGAATGTGTTTATAAAATATTCAATTATCCAACATGGACTTCATGTGTCAGAAGAATACTTTGTTATTTAATTTAAATGTCT
>JAJPUD010012641.1:0-48341 GCA_023553655.1 Myrmecobius fasciatus | reverse complement strand
AAAAAAAAAAAAAAAATGCCAGGATAATTTTCTAACAATGATCCTTGCAAAACCTTGTGTTCTAGTTTCCCCTTCTCCTTTCCCCTATCTTTCCCTTAGACAGCAAGTTATCTAATATATGTTAAATATATTTATATAAATGTAATATATATTATAATATATATGATATAATATAAATATATGTTAAATATAATGTATAAGTATATTACCAATATATGATAAAATATATGTAAATGGAATATAGATATACAAATTTAGACAATTATCTTGCTGCACAAGAAAAATCTGATCAAAAAGGAAGAAAAATGAGAAAGAAAATAAAATTCAAGCCAACAACAACAAAAAGAGTGAAAATGCTATGCTGTGATCCACACTCAGTTCCCACAGTCTTCTATTTGGGTGTAGATAGCTCTCTTCATCAGAAGACCATTGGAACTGGCCTGAATCATCTCATTGTTGAGAAGAACCACATCCATCAGAATTGATCATCATATAATCTTGCTGTTGCTATGTACAATGATCTCCTGGTTCTGATCATTTCACTCAGCATCAGTTCCAGGCCTCTCTGAAATCATCTTGCTGATTATTTCTTATAGAACAATAATATTCCATAACATTCATATACCATAATTTATTCAGCCACTCTCCAACTGATGGGCATCCATTCAGTTTCCAGTGTCTTGCTACTACAAAAAGGGCTGCCACAAACATTTTTGCACATGTGGGTCCCTTTCCCTCCTTTAAGGTCTCTTTGGAATACAAGCTCAGTAGAAACACTGCTGGTTCAAAGGGCATACACAGTTTGATAGCCCTTTGGACATAGTTCCAAATTGCTCTCCAGAATGGTTGGATCTGTTCATAATTACACCAACAATGCATCAGTGTCCCAGTTTTCCCACATCCCCTCCAGCATTCATCATTATCCTTTCCTGTCATCTTAGCCAATCTGAGAGGTGTGTAGTAGTATCTCACTTAAGTTAATTTCACTTAATTAAGTTGTCTTAATTTGTGTTTCTCTGATCAATAGTGATTTAGGGAACCTTGTTATATGACTAGAGATGGTTTCAGTTTCTTCATCTAAAAATTGTCTTCATATCCTTTGACCATTTATGAATTGGAGAATGGCTTGAATTCTTATAAATTTGAGTCAATTCTCTATTTATTTTAGAAATGAGGCCTTTATCAGAACTATTGAATATAAAAATGTATTCCCAATAATTGGCATGATAACTGGTGATGGTCCCAGATACCATGGGAGATTTTTTTTTTTCAAGCTAAGATCTTTCCCAGGCTTCAGTTTGCAGCCAAACTTGTACTTTGGAAAATAAATCTTCCTGACTTCAGGCCCGGTATTCTGTGCATTATGATGCCATCTAGCTCCCTGAAAGGGTGATAGTCCCTTCAATGGTAATGGGGAGATTTAAAAGAAAGGAGGGTTTGAGGAGAATAATAATGACTATTATTTTGGACATGTTGAATTTGATATGGCTATGGTTTATGCAGTTGGTAATTTGGATTAGGAATTCAGGAGACAGGAGACAGACTAAGACTGAATGAAAATGGAACCCATGATAGCTAATGAGATCAGCAAAAGAGAGATTATAAAGAGAAAAAGTAGAGGACAGATTTAGGGGGGATATCCACAGTTGTGAGCATGACAGGGGTGAAGATCTAGCAAAGAGACTGAGAGGGAGCTGACAGATAGCAGTGGGTAAACCAAGGAAGAACAATAAAAATCCAGAAGAAGGTGGTTAACAATATTAAATTCTATTGAGGTCAAGAAGATGAGGATTGAAAAGAGGACATGATGAGATCATTGGTAACTTTGGAGGAAGTAGTTTGAATTGAATGAATATTAGGTCAGGAGCCATATTGAAAAAGACTGAGAAAAGAGAAAGTTAGAGACACCTTTTCTCTCTAAAAATCTAGGTCTTTTTTTTTTTAAATTTTTCAGTTTTCAATATTTTTCCTCAATTGCATGTAGAAACAAACTTTAAATTCATTTAAAAATTTTTGAGCTCCAACTTCTCTTCTATCTTCCCCTCCTTCTGAGATGATGAGCAATTTTATATAGGCTATACATATGCAATCATGCAAAACATATTTCCATATTAATCATGTTGTGGAAGAAAACAGATCAAGAAAAAAAAAACCATGAAAAAAATTAAGAGTGAAGGTTAGTATGCTTCACTCTGCATTCAGATCTCATCAATTCTTTCTCTGGAGGTGGACAGTATTTAGGAAGCAAGATCTTTAAACAACCCAGAACTTTTCCTTTTCTCAGGATATATTCCTTCCTCTGACCAGAATAATGGGATTTTGAATTCCCCTGTTGAGCTAGGAGGGTGAGAGCACATGAAACTTCCATATGCCTCTGCCTAAATAAACCATCAGTGGTTCCTTGGGATTGGAAGGTAGGGCAATGCAGGCATACCAGTGTGCACAAGTTTTTACCCCTGGAATCTAGCTTTGTTTTTAGCTCTGCTGCTCTTTGATCCACATTTTCAACTCTTTTAGAATGCCACAGATAAGTCTAACTTTACAGTGGACTGTTTTTTTTTTTTTTCTTTTTTAAATTGACCCACCTCAAAGTAGAGTTCTAATCCACAACAATTTGCACTAGCCCAGTCAAATCCCAAAGATTTGAATCTACACAATCCAATCATTTTATCTTAAAATGATTAGACTCAGTTGCTCATCCTTAATGACATATGACTAACTCTCTAAGAGCCAGAGGGCATGTCTACACCTTCTTTAGGGAAAATAACTAGTCTCATACAAATTCTGATCTCCTTTTAGATTCATCAATTGATCAGGAAAACTCTCTGATAAATCTCAAGATACATGTAATATTAAGAGAGATGAAAAGGAAGGCCCCCATCATGTTGAGTTGAACCCCTATGGAAGATTTGTGGGGAACAATTGGAAGGGATGAGTGAATGAAATGTGATTGGCATTCCTGGAAATGAAGACTTATAGCCAAAAGATCATTTGGATCTATTGAAGTGTTTTCTTCAATGCAGGAGCATTAGAACACATTTACAATTTACACAGTTTTTTTTTGTTTTTGTTTTTTGTTTTTTTTTTGGTTGTTTTGTTTTACAAGGTTTACAGAGTGTTTTTATTCAAAACACCCTCTGTGAATTGGTAAAATTCTACACCTGGATCTAAAAATTCACTTGAGGAAGATGAGGATATGGGTAGACAATAGTTTGTATGGAAAAATATCTGAACATTTTAGTACAGGAGGCAGCAGGATATAGTGGATATAGTGGAAAGAGACATAGTTTAGCTCCATATAAGGAAAATCTTTCTCAAAATTCCAGAATCACTGAATCTCAGAACTGAATTCTTTGACTTCCTTCTTCCCTTCCTTCTTCCCTCCTTCCTTCCTTCCCTCCTCCCTTCCTTCCTTCCCTCCCACCCTCCCTTCCTTTCCTCCCACCCTCCCTTCCTCCCTTCCTTCCCTTGCTTCCTTCCTCCCTCCCTCCTTCCCTCCCTTTCTTCCTTCCCTCCTTTCCTTTCTTCCTCCCTTCCTACTTTGCTTCCTTTCTTCCTGCTCCTGCTTGTGTCACCTTCTTAGAGAACTTTTCTAGTTCCTCCAAGATGAGCTGTTTTTAAAAGGTGTTTTTTTTTTTTAATGTATATTTTGTTTGTATATTGTCTCCCCCATGGGACTGAGCTTCTTGAGGGGCAGGGAGAATTTTGCCTTTCATTGTATCCCCAGTGCTTCATAGAGTACCTAGCACATAATAAGGGCTTAAATGCTTACTGATTCATTAATTAGAGGGTACCTCATAGTTCATCTAGTCTAAATCATACATAATAGGAACACTGTAATATTCCTGACAAAAGGTCATCTAGCCACCGACCAAAATTCTCCAGTGAAAAGGAAGCCACGGCCTCCTCAGATGATGCTTTCTGTTTTTGGATAGTTCTAATTGTTAGGAAGTGTTTCCTTATCAAAAGCCTAATTCTGATTCTGCTTTATTGTTGTTCAGTTGTTTTTCAATAGTGTTCAACTTTTTCTGACCCCATTTGGGGTTTTCTTGGCAAAGATACTAGAGTGTTTTGCCACTTCCTTCTCCAGCTAATTTTACAGATGAGAAACTGAGGCAAATATGGTTTGGTGACTTGCCCAGGACCACAGACCTAGTAATTCAGGAAGATGAGTTTTCCTGACTCTAGACCCTGTACTTGATCCAGTTTGCCTCCTAACTATTTGTGACTCTGTTATTTCCAATTTTTTCTCTTGTTATGTCATTTATAGTCAATTAGCATTTATTAATCACCTACTGTGTTAAATGCTGGGAATGCAAACAAAAGCAAAAGATATATCCTATTCTGAAGGAACTCACTGTCTAGTGATAGAAATAACGTGCCAACAACTATAGACTTACAGAGAAGTCAGTATGATTAAGGAGAACCAGGAGATTACTATTTCTCATGTGGTAGCCTTTCAAATATCTGGAATGGAATGAGGATTCATATAGTACCCACTATGTTGCAGGCACTATACTGTATTTTTATTTGCTTGTCGTTTTTACAAATATCATGTCATTTGATCCTTGGAACAACCCTATCTTGTAGTATATATTATTATTATCCCCATTTTAGAGTTGAGGAAACTGAGGCCAATAGGGTAAAGTGACTTGCTCACAGTCATACAGCTAGGAAGTGTCTGAGGCCAGATTTGGATTCAGAGCTTCCTAACTCTAGGCCCTGGACTTCTCCAGACATGGGATTACCAGTTTCTTCAACCAGTCCTCAAATGGCATGGTCTTGAGGTCCTTTATGAGACTGTTTGGAAAACCACATACAGAATTTTAGGTTTGAAAGGGACTTCAGGGACCATCTGTCTCTCACCACAATTACCTATGAGATAGTCATACTGCGTATGGTTGACTTCCCATGATAAATTTTTGACCATGGGATCCCACCATAGTTTTTTTAAAATATAAAGTTTTTAATTTTCAAAACACATGCATAGATAGTTTTCAACACTAACTCTTGCAAAATCTTGTGTTCCAAACATTTTTTTCCCTCCCTTTCCCTGGATGGCAAGAAATCTAATATATGTTAAACATGTGCAATTCTTTTATACATATTTCCATAATTATGCTGCACAAGAAAAATCAGGTCAAAAAGGGGGAAAAATGGGAAAGAAAATAAAAAGCAAGCAAAACACTAACAGAAAAAGGTGAAAATCCTATGTTATGATCCACACTCAGTCCCCACAGTCCTCTCTCTGGGTGCAGATGGCTCTCTTCACCACAAAACTATTGGAACTGGCCTGAATTACCTTGCTATTGAAAAGAGCCACATCCATCAGAATTGATCAAGGCATAATCTTGCTGTTGCTATCCTATTTATTCTTCTTAAAAGGTGCCTCTTAAAGGTACTCTATAATTTATTAATATCATTCTAAAATGTACTACTTCAAAAATAAATACAATATTCCGGATGTAGTCTAATCAGAACAGAGGACAAAAGAACCATTGCCTCACTCATTCTGGATATTTTGGCCACACTGATACAGCCTCAAATCCAAATAGCTTTTCAGCCTTCTAACTCCCACTATTGACCTATATTGAACTTGTAGCTGATGAAAAGTCCCAGATTTTTTCTCCCAGAGAAATGTTTAGCCACTTGTCTCTCATCTTCATTTATGTGCTTTATTTGTTTTAAAAATACAAATTTAGGATTTTACACTTATGCCTATTAAATTTTCCATTCATTAGATTCAACCCAATGCTTTAGTATATTTAGGTTTTTTGGGATCCTGACTCATCAGAGAGCTAAAATCAGAATGGCTGCCTCAGCCAATAGTGAGCCTCCCATCACTAAAAGTTTTCAAAAGGTAATCTTGAAGATTGCCACTTTGTGGTGATGTGGCAGAATGGATAGGTAACAGGTCAATTATAAGCTAACTTAGGTAGTGGAGGTGCCTTCCAACTCAGAGATTCTCTGATTTTTTTTCAGGCCCTAACAAGTAGAATAAGATCAAATACTAGAATAATAATTATAGAGCAAACAGTTTCCCCATTTACCTATATTCACATTCTTACTTATTTGATAGAAATTTATTGAATATTTTGTATTGCAAGGTATTATGGGGCATATAAAGAAGAAAAAGACATAATCCTTGCCCTCATAGAGCTTGAAGATTTAATAGGAAAGATAAAGCACATACAGAAAGAACTGCAACCTATGGTAGAGAGTAGCAGAGCAAAAGAGATTTTTAAAATGCTCTGGGGGATTCAGAAAAAGAAGTAATTACTTCTACCAGTGGGAGGGAGATACAGAGAAAAATTCATGACAGAGGTGAAATTTGTACTGGGCCCTAAAAGATAGATAGGAATTGTACATCATCATAATAATACCTAGCAATTACACAGTTATAATAACAATGGCTAACAATTATGCAGTGCTTTTTTGCCAAGCACTTCACAGATCTTATCTCACTTGATCTACACAATCCTAGGAGGTAGGAGTTGAGGAAATAATGGCAAACAGGAATTAAGTGAGTGCCCAGGATCATATAGCTATTAAGTGTCTGAGGCAAGATTTGAACTCCTGGCTATCCTGACTCCATATTCAGTGCTCTATCCATTTACCATAGTGTGGTCTCTTCATACGGGCAGAGTAGAGGGAAAATGTTGCATATCTGGGTCCATCGCAACTTCATTAAGAAGGGGATGTGACTAATATATTAAGCCATAGAAAGGTGCTGCCTCAGGTGGAGACTATATATGAAACACAGTCTAATTTGCCAATGATGTGCCAATGGCTCATGTGGCTCACTCAGTAGCAATCGTCTCATATAATCCACGTTGACTTATTTTGGACTTTGGAATGCTACTCTAATCATCTTTGTTTTACTCAAGAACTCTTTCTTTTCACATCAATATCATTTTATTCACCCATTCATATCAGATTGAATCGTATCTTATTTTCTCAACCACCAAGGCTGCTGCCTTTGTACCCTAATCACAAGCACAGGTTCCCACAGGAAATAGGCAACCTGAAACTTCAGATGGATGGAAGAGAATGAAAAAAGGTATTAGAATGAATCCTTTAGTTCATGAAACAAGGACTGAGAGTTGAGGGATATTATATGATTAGCAGTGTGAAAGAGTCACCAACATATTAGATGTGGGGTCTGAAGCATCAAGTACGAGTCCCATGTTTGACATTTCATCAAACTGAAGACTTCTACAATTGCAAAGGACCTAGGTGGTCATTTAGTTCAACCTGTGCACTAAAAAGACTTCCACTATAAAATAGACAATAAGTGAATGACCAACCTCTGCTTTGAAACCTCCAACTTGGAAGAATCCAGCACTTCTCAATGCAGCCCATTTTACTTTGGGGAAATATTTACTCTATGGTTATTATTTTAGTATTTGATGTTATCCTATTTACTTCTTATTTCCTGGGGGGTGGAAGGGAAAGTGGAGAATTCAGAGTTGGAAGGAAGATCCACTATCTTGGCTAGTCTCTAACTTGGCCAGTATCACTCACTCTGCCACATCCCCCCAAGTGACAATCTTGAAGACTATTTCTTGAAGATTTAGTGATAGTGAGTTTACTGTCATCTAAAACAGCTGTTCTGATTGTAGTTGGCTGTCTGAGTCAAGATGAAACTCTCATGGTTTTATTCCAATGTTTTACTCTAATATTATTTATTTACTATATTTAATCTAATATTATTTATTTACTCTAATTTTTTACTCTAACATTATCATGTTTTACTCCAATGTTAAGCCAAAATTGATCTCCTTGTGATTTTTACCCTTTAATCCTGATTCTATCTTATGGAACCCAAAACGAAAAAAAATTGACTCATTTCCCACATGACAGCCCTCCTGATTTTTGTTTTTTGTTTTAAAGAATTTATTAAGTGCCTATTGTTTTCTAGACACTAGGCAATGTTCTGGGGAAATAAACACAAAGAATGAAACTATATATATATATATTTAAGTTAAACAACTTACAATGTAACAGGAAATAGTACATATAACACATACCAAATTACTATAAAGAAAACGATTGCAAACACACACACACAAAACTACTATAAAGAAAATTATTGCAAACTGTATCCAGTATAATAAATATAGTAGGTGGTACAGTGGACAGAGAGCTTGAAATCAGGAAGATCTTGACTATCAATTATTATCTAAGTGAATTTAGATCAACAAGCACTTTTGATTAGGTCCTTCAGTATCCCAGTGTACCACAGCTCGTCAATTACCCTTTCTGAGCTACATTTGGAAGTTAGACTAGATGATCTCTAATGTTCCTTTCACCTCTGAAGTCCCGTGAGCCTATGATGATGCTATGGAGCTTCAAGGCAAGGAGAAAGGCTTAATTGTTCCCCCTCTAATTTTACATTAGGTGAATCAACTTTTAATTTAATCCTATAATCACTTTTCCCTTTGCAAATACAATTATAGGTGACTCACAGTGTTTCTAGTACCTGATGTTTCACAATGCAGAAGGAAGGAGGAATTAGAGATGTTAGAAGTTTTAATTTAGAAAGATTAAGAAAATAATAGTGTCAACAAGCAAAAATTGGGAAGCCAAGCACAGACTTGAGCTTAATGGGGAAGATCTAATTGTGGAAAAAATAAAGTACAGACAAGAAATTCTGTAGTTTTGGAGCATAAGTACTAAATGAGCAGTTCCACCTCTGACATGTGCTGACTATGATTCTAGGCAAGTTTCTTCACCTCTCAGTGGGGCAAATGATTCTCTTAAGAGTTTAAATTGCAGATGGAGACCTTTCCTGCCCTAACCTGAGTCTACCGACTGGATTGCTGGTAGATTATGGATCTGCTGGAGAACAGGACAAAGGGAGCTGTGGACCATCTCCTCCTTTATCAAAGGCTACCAATTAGCAAGAGCAAACGCTTCTTCCATTCTCATTGCCAGTTCCCACAAGCACTGAGCACAACTTTTGATTGGTTGCTGGCCACTTCCCCTGTCCTCTCCTCTGCTGTGCTCTTTTTCCTCAAAGTCTACAGGACAAGAGGCTTGCCACCTGCCTGCTGCTTTGCCTGCTATATACTAAATGCCATCTCTAGTCATCTTGATCTATTTCTTGCTATTGGACCCAGATGGCTCTGGAGGGGAAAGTGAGGGAGGTGACCTTGCACAGCCCTTCCACTTAAATCCAATTCATTTGCATGTCACAGTATCACCTTCCTGATGTCTTGGTCATCTCTGAAACAAAAGACAAACAACAACTACCTGAATGCCCCCTGGCCTTTCTACCTACCATGAAGAGGGTCTCTCCTTATTGAAACATTTCATCACATTTTGAACACAAGGACCGTCTCTCCTTTATTTGTATCCTCAGTGCTTAGCACAGTGCCTGACATATGTTGCTGTTCATTCATGTCCAACTCTTTGTGGTCCTGTGAACCACAATGTGCATGGGGTTTTCTTGATAAAACTACTAGTAGTTTCGTTCTCTAGTAGATTAAGGTGAACAGCTAGTCAGTACCTGAAACTAAATTTGAACTCAGTTTTTCTGACTTCAGGCCCAATCCTCTATTTATTGTGCTAGATGAATAGTTAAGTGATTTGTCCAAGTCACACAGTTATCCAGTGTCTGAGGTCACATTTGAACTCAGAACTTCCTCAAAAAACCAATCTCTATCCATTGACCATTTAGCTTTCACCAATATGCTTAGCATACAGTTAGAGCTTAATAAAGGATCTTTCATTCAATTTCATTGTATTTTGTCAACAAAAGAATATTATATCAAAGAAAGGACAACTCTGGCCCAAACAAAGAAGGGATACATTTTGTAAAGAGCTCAGAAGAAAAGGGGATTGCTGAGAGTAATCAAGGGAAGGTTAATAGAAGTGGAGTTTGATCTCACTCTGAAAGCTATATAAAACTTTAGTGAATAGAGGTTAGAATGCAAAGCTATAGACTTCTATTCAATAGTTATTAAGCATAAATTATATACAGCATGGTGGATAGCCATTTGGCTTTGGCATCAGGAAGACTTGAATCCAACTCTCAGTGCCTCAGGAAGCTCTCAGAAACAACTGAGTTGTCAATATGCATCAGAGAAGGGAATTGTCACAAAGAGAGTTCTCCCCAAAATAATGAAGCCAGAAATAGGAGCTCCTCCTCCTTCCCCCCAAAAGGTGCAAGGCACTCTATCACACCATGGAAAGTGTAAACAGCATCTGGGCTTGTTGAGTAGGAAAGTCTACTTATATCAGGAAGACTTGAATTCAAGCTCTGGCTGTGATGAATAGGAGGAGAGTCTGCTCTGGTGATAGTTGAGAATTTCTAACTAACAGGTTTACTCAATGACCCTTGAAATTGCTTCTAACTCTAAGAATCTGATTGTAAATATAAATTGTGTCTGTGATGTGTAAACACTGGACAGATCTTAACTTTCCAAGTGACTTTCCTTACCCAGAGATCCATTCCCCTGATATGAATTCACCTGCCTCATTATTCACACTTCCCTCTTTCCCAGCTGTGCAGCACTCACTGGATTGTTCCATGAAGTTTGCATAGATGGAACAAATTGCAGTGGGATTCTGTAGACCTGCAACACTTCAAATAAAAGAAAATCATGTCTTATTCTGTCAAAAGCTTTTCTTGATCTAGCCTGAAAAGATATCCGGTCTGTCTTCCTTCTTCAGCACATGTTACAATTTCTCTCATTATCATAGAAAGTCTCCCTGGTTCCCTTTCTCTCCCGGCCTGTGTTTGAGCTTGGTGAAGCATCTGATGGGCCAATACTGCCGCTCTGTGTAAGAGAATGCCTGATAATATTTTGTAATTTGCATTCAGCAGTGTGAATACTCACAGCTGTCGGATGTTAATTCTGTCCTCAGGCTGAAAAAACAAATGCCAGTCACTTCTGAATCCGGGTTGGGGATAGCCTTGCTCTTTCATCTGGCAATTAAAACTGCTGCTAACAGCTCAATCAAACTTCCAGGTCAGTTGTGGGAATAAGAATACCAAAAAGAAGTAAGAAGCAGGATGGCAAAATGGAGAAATAGCCAGTCTTGGTGAAAGAGGGCCTACCTCTGACACCTACTGGCTGTGTGACCCTGGACAAACAACTTCATATCTTACTGTCTTAGAAACTCTCTTTTTGAGGGAAGGGGGCTATGGATGGTGGGAAGTTATTACAAATAATCATTTATTTTTGCCAATTACTTGTAAAGACAATTTTCCTGGCAACTCTTTAGATGATGTTACAGATCATAATTCTGAAGTTCGATGGGGCCACAAAAGCTATTTATTTCACAGCTAATTTCATAGAAGAAGAAACTGAGATTCCGCCTAACAGCTATGTAGATCCCACTAAGCATGAATGGACTCTTTGGCGCAGGTATTGAAGGGACACCCTTCATCCCTTTCTTCTCTTTCCTCTCCTAATTGGGTGCTGACATTTCCATCCCTATTCTCCACCTTCATCAATCACCCTGTAGTGCTTCTTATTAGAGAGTGACCTCCTTGAGGGCAGAGATTATTTTATTGTTTCTCTTAGTAGTTCCAGCACTTATTATAATGTTTCTCTTATAGTAAGCATTTATGTTTCATTCATTTATTCCCCAAGATCATTTATACAGATCATACAAATCACTGATCTGTGCAATCATAATGATAATAATGTTGTTCCTTGTTCAGGATATTTCTTCTTTTGTCTCCATGCCTTTGTAGTAGCTGTCCCCATGCCTGGAATACTTCTCCTCCTTACGTCTACCTCTTAGAATACCCAGCTTCCTTTGGGACTCAGCTCAAATGCCACATTCTGCATGTCACCTTTTCCAATCTCTCTCCCTCCCCCACCCTAGCAGCTAGAGTTTTCTCCTTTTAAGGTTACCATCTCTCTACTTTGTATTTCTCTTTTATGTCAGATTTATGGGTAGATCAGACATGGCCTTAAGCCCTAAACTGGCTCTCTGAGCTAGCTGGCTCACCTAACCTGTGCTCACACTGGCAAGTCTTTTTTTTTTTTTTTCCCCTGGTGTGATACCATGCTAGGCTGCTAAATCTCACTATTTATGCTCTTAGGATCCTAGGACTAACCTTGGTGTATGTGTGTGTGTGTGTGTGTGTGTGTGTGTGTGTGTGTGTGTGTGCATTTCCCATGAAGTGGGGGAATACTCCTATTTTCCACTGTAGCTCCTGAGCTGCCATAGTTGAAATCAGACACCATGATAGCATTCATTCTTTTATGTTTTAAAATAAAATTTTTATTGTTATCTTCTGTTTTTACATTGCCTAATCCCCCCCACCCCCAGTATCTTCTCTTTTCCTTCCCAGGGAACCATACTACATAACAAAGAAAGATTTTAAAGATATGAAAGAAAAAGGAAAAAAAAAGAGGGGAGAAATCAGCAAAACTGATAAATACATCAAAAAAGTTTAAAAATATAAACAACAATCCAATCATGGATCTCCCATCTCTGCAAAGGAGCAAGAAAAGGACATCATTCACTCTTAAACATAAAAGATTACTAAATGATAAATTAAAAGCAATAATAACCTTACTGTTTGATCAATAGAAGATAAAAAAAAGCAATAAACATTTACCAAATGAAAAACTAGAGCAGGAGTAATTTAAACAGTATACACACACACACACATACACACACAGGTTATACTCTCCCATTAAAGTATGCAGCATCAACAGAAAGGAATGGACAATATATAGAAATCTAGTGATGAGATAAATGAATAAGGAAACCTATAAGCCCAGGGAAAACCACATCTCAAGGTTATAAGCTCTGCTGTTTTTGGTCCTTTCACTAACAATCTATTCCATTTAAAGCTTCTTCTCTGCAAGGTGCTCCTCATTCTCCTTCTTTTTCTGCTCTCAAGTTGATGAAATAATCTCTTTTAGCTCATATCCACCTTTATCAGGGCTCTGAGAAAGTGTTATGCTATTACAGTGACAAGGCATTACCTTAATTGGCAGTGCATTATACTTTGCCCAGTTATCTCCAAATCTATACTCTCACATAAAAAAACACAGCTCACAGTAAAATGAGAAAAAAAAAACTTTGACTTTCCCCTTTGTTTCTCTTCAGACCAGAGAGAGCAGTAAAGGGCAACATAGTAGAAGGCAATTCTCAGCCTGCAGATGGCACTAAAGAGCAACAAGTTGTTAGCTCTTCTCATAGCAGTTGCATTTTTAACTCTGTTCCAATGAAATTATTGCAGTTGTTCAAGTCTTTCTCAAGTCAATCAGGAAAAAAAAAAAAAAATTATCTTCCAACCAGCAAGTTCTTAGCAAAAATGTTATAGTCAGGTCTCTTAATTGGAATCCTTCTATGTCTTCTGCCCCCAGCTTTTTGTGATTCCTCAGTTGCTCAGTTTGTTCTTCTGCTTCTAATCTTTCTTGTCAGAGCTTCTCTAGCTTTTAAATATCTTATAATACTTCATATCAAAGGCCTGCTGGGTAATCATTTTACTTTATAAATTTAAAATGTAAGAATGCCATATTTCTGTTAGGTATGGACCCAACAATCTTTCTATAATTTTCCTATTGTTCCCAAACAGTTATTTGAATTTAATTGTTAATTATAAACTTCAGAATGGTAATGATCGTGTGCAAATGAGCTACTGCACCACACTGCTTTGTAGCTATCATGACCTTGGTCATTACTCTGCCTTCAAACAGGCCCTCAATATACATTCATAAGGTGGGGATGGGGCAATGAGATTCTCCATCTGGTCTGCAGAACAATCTGTATTTCTCTTTCACATTTTATCTGAGAGACGTCATTTCTTGGCAAATTTATTTTTTGTCAGGGGTCTTTATAGAATTATTCTTTTTTTTGATCTCTCCTTTTTAGCAACCAAATTGTTCACAGGGTAATACTTTGCATATCTATGGTGTCTCTTATATAATGTGGGCAACTAGGTGGCATGGTGGATAGAGAGCCAGGGTGGGAGGTCAGATTCAAGCCTCAGATACTTATTAGTCATATGACTTGGACTCATCATTTAACCTTGTTTGCCTCAGTTTCCTTATCTGTAAAATGAGCTGGAAAAGGAAATGGCAAACTACTCCAGTATCTTTACCAAGAAAACCCTAAATGGGGTTATGAAAAGTGAGACAAGATTGAGCAACAACAACAACTATATAATCTAAGCTCCTTGAGGTCAGGAACTTTGCCTTTTCTTTATATCTAAGGGGCTTGGTACAGTGCCCAAGACATAATAAATAAATATTTTTTATTGACTAATTGATAATTGACTTTTATATAAATTGTTCCCAAAGCCTTAGTGCAGTTTTAAATTTTAACTGTGGAGGGCATCTAGGTGGTACAGTGGATGGAGTATCAGTCCTGAAGTCAGAAGGACCTGAGTTCAGATCTGGGCAGATACTTAACACTTCCTGTCTGTGTGACCCTGGACAAGTCATTTAACCCCAATTGCCTCACCAGAAAAAAAAAAGTTTCAATTGTGCTAAGACTTTTGGGATATCATGTATATTCCTTTAAAATCTGCAAAATACAAATATTTGAGTCTCACAATGTTCCAGTGCAGTCAGTTGGTATCATAGCTACTATTATTCTCACTTTATAAATGAGGATGTTGAGCCTCAGAGAGATTAAGTGACTTGCCTACTATTGCACAGCTAGCAAGTGTTAGAGATGAGATTAAAATCGAGGTTTTTCTATTTCCCAAATCTTTTACTTTAGCCACTATATGTGTTAGTTCATCTTTTGGAAGGAGAATATGGTCAATTCTCCCTCCTGTAGACAGTAGTCCCAGGCTCTTCTACTCTGGCTTTCTGTGTCTGTTTATTTTAGAGCAGGGCCTATTGCCCCCCAATAATAAATCTCAGTCATCCCAATGACTTTGGGGACACATGGATTCAGAAGGCTCAGCTTTTAGAACTGGCTCAATGTCAATGGCCTTAATTATGCTATCAGAGTTTCTGTAGAATCCTGCAGGTTTCTTCTCTTTAGATCAAATGATTTGCCATTAACCCAGACAAGCTGAGGGATGAAACAGAGTCTGTCATTCAAATCAAGACAATTTGACCACCTGAGGTCTCAATACATAATGCAGGGGAAGAAAAATGTCACATCATTTACATCCTCGGGCAGATTTTGGCCTAGTTTCTCTGTTTGTAAGAAGAATCTGAGTTAGTGTATACTGATGGTCTAATGCTCCCTTTGTCTGGGATCTGACTGACAGGACTCTAAGTGAGGGCCAGGGAACAGGGATGATTGGGGAGCAGCAGGCCATGCTCTAAAATAACAGTTGGAAGCAGTGGCCTATAGTATAATCCAAATACAGATGCAATTAGCACTAGGAGGGAAGTGGGGTGGTCCATTCTCAGAGAGTCTTGGCTCTCATCCCCATGGTAACTGGTAGAGTTAGATGGGCCCCAGGAGATGGGGCCCTTGGAGATCAGGGGGAGGAAGAACCATCCCAGGAGCCTTTGGGGGATTATAAAATAAAGTGGAAGGATGAAAGTCACCATGGTGAAGAAGCTTATCCTTTGGATAGCTCTTCCCCCTGGGAGGGAAATAACCACTCTGCCCTAGTTATACCTCTGATGACCATTAGGCCTTATTTAGATCCCATGCCCTGATACCTGATTTGCTCCTCTTTCTTATCAGTATGTGTTCATTATAGATTTTTCTTTAGCATAATTGCAGCAAAACATTTCAAGACATTTTATATGCATACATATATATTTTTATATATACACACATGGTATATATACATATACATACATACACACATATAAATATATACATGCATATATACATACATATATACACATATACACATATATATATACACATACACAAAGACATATATATATACATACATGTATATATATATATGCATATATATATATACACATACACACACAAACAAGAAAATTTATCCTTTGTTTCTGGCTTTTTAGGGAACCAAAGCTCCTCCTGAAATCCTTCCAGCTTTGTCCTTGTTCCCCTGACTCTTTGAGCAAAACTTAAATTGGGAAGGTCGAAGGGTGTCCAGATGTCTTTGATTAGCTAGGTTGGATTACTATCTTCTGTCCTAATGTATTTTCATATAGATAATGAGATCAGCGTGCTCTCTGAAAAGAGATACCAAAAATTGCTAAAAGCTTGGTGACCTCTTTAGACTTTTGAGTGGCCATTTCAGGTTTCATGTCAAAGTATTTTTGTATTTTTTTTTTCTGCAGAGGCAGGAGATGTCAAATTGAGATGCCACTCAAAATAAAGTCTCCCTTTCCAGTGCAGAGCAGACTCTGCTGAATTTCAATTCTCAAGTCAAAGTTATCCCTGGGGTACATCAATCCCTTCAGCACTGGTGGTGCCCAAATCACGCCTCCCTGGAGATAGCAGTCTGAGGAGAAGGTAGCTTCCCAGGTGGGGTTGAAAGAAGCCCGGAGGCTCGTATATAGATGGATCAACCCTTCATATTCTCAGGCACCCCTTACAGCACATCCCTTAGGCTGGTCTCTGGGGGCAAGGCTACCCACACTGTTCTCTCTAACCTGGTTCACCTGTATAAAAATGTTTGGGGGTGGGACTTAAATATGTACTCACAGTGTCATTGGCTAGACATCCCCTTTGGGACCAGCCCCATCTCCAGTCCTGCTCCTCCCTGCACACACACACACACACACACACACACACACACACACACACACATTAGAGTGGGACAGGAAACGAGGGCAGCAGGAATAACAAATGGGGTGGGCAAAAGGAGGGGGGAGTCTGAGGAGAACTAATACTGGGCAAAAACAAGAAGATGCAAAATAAGAAATCCTGGTGGAAATAAAGTGTTCACCCAGTACTGTATCCATTAAAGTAATAACATCATTGCATGGCAGGTTTATCACTCCCTTGCAGCTCCTCAAATGTGGGAGCTGTGGCCCTCTTAGAAATGAGAACTGAGCTGCAATGCATTGTGGATGGTCAGGGCTCCCCTCTCTCCCCACACCCCGCCCTCGGCAGCACCCCTCCCCAGACCCATTCTTGGACATCTCCCAGCTTTGAGAAGCATCCCTAAAATTCATTTCACTCTTTAATTAGATTTCACGGAGGCCAGAGTAGAGAAGGGATGGGTGATGGGGGGGGGGAGCTCATATGACCTCTTTCTGTTGAATGTGGTAATGCTCTTGACAGGGGAGGGTGGGACAATGGTTACTATGGTGACATATTCCCAGACACACAGACACACACATTTTGATGCTTTTTTTTTTTTCCAAGCAAGAGAAGGATCCAGTGCCCTATTTTTAGTGTCAAATTTCAGCAAAACAATTCACTTTCATTTCATCACATTTAGACTGCTGGGCTTGTAAGTAGGTCACGTTTTCTAGGCATATCAAGGGCTCAGATCTGTCTTGCTTGAGTACCTCAAGGTAGCTAGGAGAATTTTTTACTGAGTGAGAGGAAGCTCTCCAACTTGCTTTGATAGTGACTTCTTTCATCTGTTTGACAGGCAGAAAAGAAGGGAGCTATGAAAGGGGGAAATGAAAAAGCTGGATAAGTTTACATTTTAAAAGCTACTTAATGCAAGGAGACTAATTAGGGGTAGTGGTAAGTGCAGATATAAAAATTTGAAATCAGCACTAGTCAGAATGATGCTAAGCGAAGGCTCAGGAGGCAGACATCTCCACCCTACTGCATCCTACCCGTGTGACCTTAGATAAGTCACTTAGATTCAGTTTTCTTCCTTCCTGTAAAGGGAGGAGGTCAGGCTACAAATTTTCTAAGGTCCTTCTGAGCTCCAAATCTTTTCTTCTATCATGTATTAGTAGCTAGTCTACAAGGTGACTTAGTGAATGGAAAGCTGGACTGGGGATCAGGAAGAGCTGAATTCATAACTTAGTAGCCCTGTGATCCCAGGGAAAGTCTATTATCTACTCCCAAGCTCACTCTCCTCATCTGTCAAATGAACATTTCCACCAGCTAATTCTAATCTGGATCAGTTTGCATCTTTTAAAAAAGACACAGCTTAAAACAAACAAACAAACAAACAAAAAACCCCAATAACAACACAGTTTTTTATGTGGAAGATAGCATTAACTCAGAATTATTGTAAGGATCAAATGAGATATTACATGCAATGCACTTTTGCAAACCTTAATGTGCTGTATAAACACATCAGGCATTGCTGTTATTGATTATCATGCAGAACACAGGCTCTCCATTGTTAAAACAACAATCAAAACCTTAGATAGACATTCAAGTGGACTATTTAGGCATTCAGTGCTGATAAGCATTAAGGCTGGTTGGTTCCAGTCAATCTGGTTCCAATTCAGGCCACTGGACCAGTCATTCTCCCTCATCTTCTTCTCTCCTACCTCTCAGCATTTGTAAAGTTAGTTACCCTTATTTATAAAATGCTTCTTCCATATCTCTGGTTCACTTTAGTTATTTTATATATAGCACCTCGTGAATAATAAATCCTTAATAAATGCTTCTTGATTGATTGGATGATTACTTTAAAAACCAATACATGAGCCATCTCTTTATTGAAGCCTCCCCTTTCGTCCCAGCTAGAAGTAACTTTTTTCTCCTCAGATTTTCCTGAAACTTTCCTTTGCCCCATAACATCCTACTTTGTACTTAATTTTCTACATTCTCCCTTGTAGACTGTAAGCTTTCTGAGGGCAAGGGTCTACATTTTTATTTTTATTATTTATTTATTTATTTTGCTGAGGCAGTTGGGATTAAGTGACTTGCCCAGGGTCACACAGCTAAGAAGTGTTAAGTATCTGAAATAATATTTGAACTCAGGTCCTCCTGACTTCAGGGCTGGTGTTCTATCCACTGTACCACCTAGCTGCCCCCAGGGTCTACATTTTTAAGAATATCATATTAACAGTCCCTAACACAATTTTTCTGAATACAGTTGGAGTTAAATAAATGCTTGCTTAATTAAATTGTTGTCACTGAGAGGAACCTCTTTGTTTGGCTATGAAGCCAGAACTAGATTCCATTCAGAAAACATTAGTCAGCTTCAGCTTGTCCCTTTTTTTTTTTTTTTTTTTTTCCTGAGGCAATTGGGGTTAAGTGACTTGCCCAGGGTCACACAGGAAGTGTCTGAGACCAGATTTGAACTCAGGTTCTCCTGACTTCAGGGCTGGTGCTCTAACCACTGCGCCATCTAGCTGCCCCTAGCTTGTCCCTTTTAATCTGACTTCTTTCCCTATAATGCTAAGAGGAGAGACTTTAGGCTCTCACCATATGGAACTAACACATCCCATGAATTCTAGTGAATATAACCCTGAGTTCTTTCTCATTTTAAGTGAAGAAGATTGGGGATGATAATGACTTTGTGAGTTTCCCATAGTTCAGAAAAGCAAGACACCAAGTAGTCCAGGAACAGAGCCTATGCTAGGTTTTACAACTTTCCAATTAAGCACTAAGGCATGAGCATATAAGAATGACTTTCCAAACACTGCTCTGTGGCTATATCCAATCTGGACATGAACTTGGTGACTCTAATGCTCTATGGAACTCTGCTAAGTCTGACCCCATTCTCCTCAAAGACTAGCATAACACAGGGAGAAAATGTGTCCTCTACATGTTAGGGGGAAATATTAGTATTTTTATTTATGCCATATCTTCCCAGCAAATATACTTTTGCAAAAGCTGATTGAAGTTAATTGGCTAGATAGAACTGGGATGTTCATTACGGGCTAAAAGTAAAGATTGTACTAGAATAAGAGTGTGGGCTAATAAAATTAGAAAAAAAAAGTACTCTGATCCTTCAGGGTTATCCCTAGAACTTCAAGGGAAAAATATGACTAATTTTCTGGGAAAGTAATGCTGAAGAATAATCACTTCCCAAGAAATATGGTAGCAGCAAGTATGAGCCAGTAAGGAACTTTCCTTCCCACTCTCAATTTTGCCATCCCCTGTGGACTAAGGAATCAGTCCAGGGCCTCCAAAGGAGTAAAGAAAAGATATCTTACCTATTTCTTAGGCCATTAGTTCCCCATGAGATGCTTCCACCAGGGAACACCAACTCTATCTTCACAAGGGAACAGGAAGACCACAGAAAGCTCTACTGACTATGTATTTTTATATTTCTGCTTCAGAATTATAGCCTTTACATCTCAGTTAAATAACTGCTTCCTAATACACCTATACCATCTATACTCCAGGTGTTTTATTGTCCCAGATATGCCATTCACCTGAAATAACTGGCCACTAACCAGAAAGCCTTGGGGTGCCATCTGAGAACTGAGGCACAGAGGCAGATCCAAGATGGCAGAGTAAAGGCAGGAGCTCACTGTTCTCTCCCCCAAACTGCTCCAAATTCCTTTAATTTTCTGTGAAAAAGAATAATTGATCTCAGGCCATAGAAGAGCTCAAAAGAGATTTTGAAAATCAAGAGAGAGAGAAAAAAATTAGGAAGAGAATTGAGAATGATACAAAAAGCTAATGAGAAGAATGCCTTAAGAAAGCAGAACTGGGCAAATGGGAAAGGAGGTACAAAAACTCACTGGGAAATGAGACATCTATACACAAGATGTAGCACCATGGGAGATAGCTGATAGTGTAGTGGGTAGAGTGTTAGATCTGGAATCACAAACACCGGAGTTCTAATCTGACCTCAGATACTTAATTAGCTGTGTGACTTTGGGTAAGTCACTTAACCTATATTTGCCTTTGTTTCCTCAACTGTAAAATGGGGATCATAATAGTGCCTACCTTGCAGGGTTTTTGTGAAGATCAAATGAGATAACGTTTGTAAAGCACTTAGCATAGTGCCTAACATGTAATGGGTGGCATATAAATGCTTATTTCCCTTCCTTTCCCATATTGATGGAGTGTGAGGCTGGGTATAGACCAGATGGAGTTCCAATTTCCCAGTAGCATACCAAAAAAAAAAGAGACTCCAGAGGAAAGGACTTGTTGAAACTCATTGGAGTCACACTGATCAATCAAAGGTATTGAACCTGTACTTGTAACAGGGACATGATTCTACTTGCAATTCAATGACTTTACTAAATGTGTTATGGGTTTTGAGGAAGGGAAACAGCCCACTGGGAGAGAATTCCCCAGTTGTTTTGCAAAAGGCTTGAATATACCTTCTGAGGTAAACCTATTCTTTAATTAATGTCTTTGTTAACCTTAGTGCTTTCAGGGGAACTGTGAGCATCCAAAAAAACTTTGGTTTTGGAAATTATGCCCTCCCTGCTAACCTAGTCCTTTGAGGAAATGAAGCAAATGTTCTATATTGACTATGGCTTTCCCTCTTTGGTCCGATTTACCCTTTGCCAGGTCAGTCCCATTGATACTATGAATGGGATGATGATTTGGGGATTGTGACTTTTGGAGCCATCTTTAAAGGTGTTGTTATAGGTAATGTAAAATCAGATTTGAAGTTGTACCTTGCAGATTTGTGAACCGATTTGAGAGACTCTGCCCCCCCAAACTATTTTTCCTTGTTTGTGTGATTTGTGTACAAATGGAGGACAAACCTTTGACTTTGGAATGGTTTTTGACATGTGCTGCTAGAACAGAGCAGAAGTTAGGGCCAATAGCTTTAAATGTATCCAGGACAGAAAAAAAATAAAATCCCAGCTTCAGCAGCAGGGAAATCTCATCCTTAGGAAAAAAACCAGGTTGCAGACAGAGAGAAGGTCATGCATGTGTCTGTGACTCTGGAAGTTTTTACCCCAACATTCTAATAACTAAATTGTCTGAGATATTTACGTAAATTACTATGAAGCCTCTGTTGTACCAATGTCAGATATTATTATTATTTCTACTTTATGTTTTCCCCTCCCTTGCTTGAAGATCTATTTGCAGGGGATGGATCACCTACAGTTGTCAAGGAGGGAGAATACTGATGTACCTGGCTGCGTGACATTCATGCAGATTCTTTGCTTGTTATTCTGTTTTGATCCTGGGCCCCTACATTGGATGAGTACTTCTATTTTAGAAGACCAAATTGGTCTAAGGAATTATTATTATTAGCATACCTGTTTCATTCTTACTTCCTCTCCATAAGAAAGAACTGTAACGAGGCTGTTTCCTGGCTATCTTTGTCCAACATTTTGGATTAGAACATGGGACTCTGTGTGACACTTCTGAATAATGAATCAGTCTGGATAAAAGACCTGGAAGACTAGGCTTGAGAAGGTGGTGATGGTTGTGCTATTTAGATGGCTCTCTCCTCACCTCACCCCCCCAAAATGAAAGAGTTGGTCCAACGTGATAGATCTGTCTACTGTATATCTGTACTGGGTAGTTTGGAGATAGGTTGCGTGACCCACTGAAATTATATTTGAAATGTATTATAAAGTACTAAGTCTAAAAGGAGTTAAAAGGACAATGTTAAAAAGAACACTCTGATGAGACCCCTGGAGATGGTGTTTTTTAGTCATGCTATGACCCTTTTGGAGTTTTCTTGGCAAAGATTCTAGAATAGTTTTCCCATTTTCTTTTCTAGCTCATTTTACAGAAGAGGAAACTGAGGCAAATGAAGTTGAAGTGACTTCCCCATGGCTAATACGTGTCTGAGGCCAGATTTGAACTCCAAAAGATGAGTTTTCCTGACTGAATGTCACTTACTTTATTAAACTCTAAATTTCCTGGGAAAGGAGAATGCTTCTGTATTCATTTATGAATTCTTTCTGAACTTTTTATTGTCAAGAAAGGCCTAGGAGGCAGCTAGGTGGTGCAGTGTATAGAGCACCAGCCCTGAAGTCAGGAGGACCTTAGTTCAAATCTGGTCTCAGACACTTAACACTTCCTAGCAGTGTGACCCTGGCCAAGTCACTTAACTCCAATTGCCTCAGCAAAAAAAAAAAAAAAAAAAAAGGAAAGGCCTATGTATCCAGTTATTATGTTTTTTCTTAACTTTGCACTGTTGGTAAAATGAGTCTGCCTGTCCAGTTGTATATAATTGTCCCTAGCAACAAACATTTATTAGAGCACCTATATTTCAGGGACTATGCCAAGTACCAAGTATACAAATACAAAAAATAAATCATCATAGTCCAAGATGCAGAATATGATGGTTCTATCTAAGCCCCCTATTTCTGTGTTGTTATGAAAGTTGGCCATTCTTGTGACAACTTTTCTCTGCTACAGACTCAATCCCTTCTCTCTCATTTATCCTCCCTGACTCTTCTCTCGAGCCTGATATCTGGAAATGTCCATGACCTCATGCGACTGTGTTGGTAGTTTTCTATCAGAGATATTAGAGATGGAAAACCCAACCAAATAGGTCTAAGAGAGATTTCTACCTTCCCTTTAAAGCACCAAACCTTTTTCTGCATTACAGGGAATCTGGGTGTTCCAATGTCCAAATGGGATGAGTAGCAAGAGCCTGACATAACTGAGTGAGGAGAGTCACCTCATATAGAACTGGTCATCTTTTCTTTTCTGTGACCTGAAATTCATCACAACCAGACATCTCCTACTTTCCCTCACCTCCCACTGGATAAACTATTGATCTATCTTGCCTCTCTAGAAAGATCTGATTGTACCTTTTTCTCTCTGGTGATTGTGATCCAAGTGTATCTTTGCCCTGCTATTTACGGGAATTTCAAATTAAATGTCTTTCCTTGTATGAATTAAAAAATGTCTAATAAAAGTCTATCTCTTTTAGCATCCTTGACCAATTTACTGCTTCTGTGGAATTCTCTTAAGTTTCCCAGAAGCAACTACAATCTACCAATGTCAAAATAGTGTATTCTTTGGGAGACACAAGTAATATTTTTATATTTCCAGGAGACATCATGAGTGGGGGCATAAGCCATAAAATTTTTTATTTGAGAGAAGCCCCCGGATTCTAATTAGGTTTATCTGTCTGAGGTCATTGCATGACTCATGGATTGCCTATTACTATAATTATTAAATGATTTTATGTATGGTCCTTTCTGTGGCATTTTTGCCAAATTGCTCTCTGCTTAGGCTACCCCATCTTCTGGAATGAGCTTTTTTAGTCAAAGCTGGTCTGTGAGAAATATATATGTGTGTGTGTGTGTACATATATATGAGAGGTAACTGGGGTTAAGTGACTTGCCCAGGGTCACACAGCTAGGAAGTGTTAAGTGTCTGAGGCCAGATTTGAACTCAAGTCTTCCTGACTTCAGGGCTGGTGCTCTACTCACTGCACCATCTAGCTACCCCATTAGTCTATATATATATATATATAATTTTTTTTTTTTTTTTTTGCTTTTTGCTGAGGCAATTGGGGTTAAGTGACTTGCCCAGGGTCACACAGCTAGGAAGTGTCTGAGACCAGATTTGAACTCAGGTCCTCCTGACTTCAGGGCTGGTGCTCTAACTACTGCGCCACCTAGCTGCCCCATTAGTCTATATTTTTTAAGGAACTTTTTCACAATGACCTTGCTGCCCATAACTTTCCTTATCAGTAATGGCTGCATAGTATGGAGGCCCTGATTCAGACTATCTGGTCCTCCCTTCCCTCCATAAGATGCGCTTTTGGCCTTTCATCTTTTTGGTCTCCTCCCCCATTCAATTTCTGAGTGCTCTGCTTTCTATTTTACATGGTAACAATTAACAAATTCTTCCTTATTTTGTCGATCTCTCCCTTTCTTTTCCTATTTTCATATTCTAGATGCTTTTAGACAGTCATTTCAACAATGCATTATCTTACACTCTTGAATCCTCTGGCCCCTTGTCCTTCTCCTGTTTATGACTTGCTAATTTCCAACCCTGGGTCACCTCTACCATCTGCCTTTTCCTTTTTGTCTCATGAGCTGCCAAGAACAGCTGTAAGAAGTCATGAAACCGTGCTGACTGGGCTCACTACAAATTCATACTAGCTAGGTTCAACTGAGCCCTCACTGGTTGTTCCATCATCACAGGATGCCAGAACTAGAAAGGGGTTATGAGATCATCCAATCCAGGGCTTCTTAAACTTTCTCTACACATAATCCATTTTTGCTCAAGAAATTTTTATATGACCCTGGATACATAGGTATATAAAATAGATATATAAATCAAACATTTGCTGATAATAAATCATAATTTTGTGATGCTCATTCAGTTCCATGACCTCTTATAGAGTCATGACCCATAGTTTAAGAAGCTTTGATTTAATCCTCTTTTTGCAGAAAGGGAAACTGAGGCCACAGTTTCAAGGTCACACAGCCAGTTAAGTGATAGAAAAAGAATCCAAATCCTTTCTCTCTCTCTGATCCTTGAAGCTTACTTTAACCATATTTTTATAGCCAATAACATAGCCTGACTACTTTTCTGAGATGGGGGCTATCTCTTATGTGTTTCCTTATCTCCCCAGTCTCATACCTTGGAATATTTTTGTGTTGGGGCATGGTGGCACGTACCTTTAATCCCTACAACCAAGGAAGCTATGATCCTGTCCTCAGATATTCTGAGCCACAGTGGGCTATGACAATTGGGTATCCACATGGAGAATTGCATCAGTATAGTAAGTCCCTGAGCAGGGGTGGCAACGGGTTGCCTTGGTTGAGATGAATGGTTCTAGATAGGAAATAAATGGGGTCAGAGTTCCTGTACCAGTTAAGGGAAGAATTAAGCTGCACTTATAGGGGAAGAATTGTCACTGCACTTATAGCCTGAGAAAAATGAGGAAAAAAGAAAGGAAGGAAGGAAGGAAAAAGGAAAGGAAGGAAGGAAGGAAAAAGGAAAGGAAGGAAGGAAAAAAGGAAGGAAGGAAGGGAGAGAGGAAGGAAGAGAAGAAGGGAGGGAGAGAGGAAGGGAGGGATGGAGTCAGGGATGGTGGGAGGGAGTGAGGAAGAAAGAAAGAAAGAAAGAGGGAGAAGGAAGGAAGAAAGAAAGGAAGGAAGGAAAAAAGAAAGAAAGAAAAAAGAAAGAAAAGGAAAAAAAAGAGGGGAAGGAAAGAAAAGAAAAGAGGAAGGAAGGGAGGGAGGGAGAAAGGAAAGAAGGAAGAGAGGGAGGAATGGAGGGCAAAAGAAAGAAATAAAGGAAGGAAAAAGAAAGAAAAAAAAGAAAGGAAAAAAGAAAAAGAAAAAAAAGAAAGAAGAAAAAGAAGGAAGAAAAAGGGGGAAAAGGATGGAAAAAGAAAAAGAAAGGAAAGAAAAGAAAAAAAATCATTCTGTGTCTTCACCCATATTTTTTTCTCTCTCCAATCTTAGGTGCATTTTGTCCTTTTAAGTTTAACTCCTTCACTTGAACCCTTACTTTTCATCAACCATTTCTACCCTTTCCTCCCCCTTCCCAAGCTTTGGCCTTTCTTGGACTTCTTCCCCTCTACCTAGAAAAACAACAATTTAAAACAACAATTCCACTTCAGACCTTATTATCTATGTGATCCTAGGCTTGTCACTTAACTACTGTCTGCCTCCTCATTTGTAAAATGGGGATAATAATCAGATATTTCTCAAGATTGTTGTGAGCATAAAATGATATTTGTAAAAAAAATGTTTTGCAAATTTTAAAGTACTAGATGAATGCTAGCTATTATTAACACTTTTCCTTGAGATAATGTGTAGAGTGCTTGGTAAACCTTCAAGTGCGATATAAAATGTTATCTATTATTTGATAATAGGTAACTGTTCCCCTCTCAATTATCATCCCTTGGGTCTCATTTGCTTTAATACTAGACTTATAGAAAGAATAGTTTATACTCTGCTCAATTCCCAACTTAGCATATTCAGGCTTCTATCGCCATCACTGTGATAAAATAAAGCTTTCTTGGTTTACCAGGATTCTGATTGCCAGATTTAGTGGAGTTTTCTCACTTCTCCATCCCTCCTCAATCTCAGACACTGAGGTCACTGATAGCCCATTCCTCGTTGATGCTATTTCTCCTCCTCTTTGTCTTCTGGATGCTACTCTTTCTTGCTTCTTTTCATACCTATTTAGTCTCTTCGAGATAGTTATATTCATTTTCCTATCCTCTAAGGAAAATGGACATTCTCTGAAATATCAGAGTTCTGCAACCTCTAATCAAGAAGTCCCAAAACTTTTGTCCTAGAGAAGGCAATGGGGGTAGGGTCCTGAATATGGAGTCAAGAAGAGCCAGGCTGGAATCCCTCTTTCCATAATTGGTAGCTTTATGACTCTGGGCCACTTACATCAGCTCTGGGATTCAGTTTGCTCATCTGTAGAGGAAGTTGGACTTGGAGATCTCTTAAATCTCTTCAGCAATGACCCATTCAGCATTGTATTTCCTTGTGTTTTCATCTTCATGATGTCATCCATGTTCCCTTTTACCCTTTCTCAGTTTGCAACAGAGCTCATGGAAAATAATATTCTCCAGGGAAGATGATCATCCTCAAGGCCCTTCTTTACAGTGGTGTGCTGGTAAATGTTTAACAATCTGCCCTTCGAGAAAGAAAATATACACAGTACACACTTTGAAGTTTAATCTGCATTATTCAAACTTTTTTCATCAGCTTTCTCAAGTCTAGACAATCTAGAGTCTCAAACAATAGTCTAAAATCTAGAACAATGAATCAAATCCTAATTTGTAGCTTTGACAATTTCCTAGGTATAAATGCACACCCTGAAAATTTAATAATCTGCTCTACTGATCTGACTCCAGCACATCTATGTAAGTTTGATTCACTTATATTTGGGCACGTGGTAGGCTCTCAGCATATGTTGCCTTTCAGTTAAGTCATGATGGAGGGTTTCTCCTATAATTCTGCTAGGTTCTCAAACTAGCAGCACTGATTTCATTCCCTGTAGTAACTCACACTTGTATAGTGCTTTGAAGTTTACAGTCCCCAGCAGGTGATGTTAATATTTTTTTGCGAGAAAAAACAAATTTCTTCTCTAGTATGGCCCCCGTCCCAGCACTACCCAGAGGACCACTCCAGAGTTCTTTGTCTTGGCAAGAAGCACCTCTCCTATCCTAATGAAATGCCAAACAAGGGATTCCTGCTTAAGAATTTCTGGCCCAAACTCTTTTCCTCCAAAATTACAATATCAGGAACTCCCTGCTTCTCCCATCCCCAAGGGTGGTTTTGCTCCTTTGTGGATTGGGTTGGGGGAGGGAGACGGGTGTGGATGGAATCTGTTGTTTGCCTCAGGGATGGTTTGTGCTTTCCTCAGAGCAAATATTGCTGCTTATAACTCTGCTTTCCCTGAGGGGCACCTGGACAGGGTGATACAAATTGTACTGGATTCTATCTCTGAATAACTTAACTAGGATCATAGGATTTACAGCCAGAAAGAAACTTAGGGACCTTCTAGCCTAATCACCTCATTTTACAGATAAATAACATGACACTAAGCTGGGAGGAAGAGTTAACACAGAGGATGATATAATCCTTGTCCAAAAATACCTAGATAGGGTAGACCAGTCAGCCCAGACTAATAAGATAAAAGGTAAAAAGCATGGTTCAGAGGAAAGCATGTGCTGGGAGGGTGGAGGAGGTGGAAATAGTCCCCTCTGGGAGTAGAAACTTCAGGCACATTGAAAGGCAACAAAGGGAAATATGTGATAACAGACTTGGTTTTATGGCATCCCTCCCATAATTCCACTGATAGGAAGAGCTGACCCTAGATGCAAGAGTTGATGTCAGAGTAGAGATTTCTTTGAAAAGTTCTTTAAAATGAGACCCTTTGCCCAGAAATCTTAGGTCATAAAACTGTTCCAAGGACTATTGGTTTAGAATATTTGGGATAAAGAGGGGGCTAAAGGGACCTGGAAGTTCCCAGGAAGGAAAGGAAGGAAGTGGGGTGAAGGAGGACTGACTGTGTCTTTAAGCTAAAATTTTCTGGGGAATTCTTGGATTAGTACCAGGGTAACTCTGGAAGGTTTAAAGCTACTATACATAGATCTGGAGGGGGGAGTTCAGAGTCATTGGACCCTCCAAAGATGAAAATTCTCAAAACCAAACTTGAAAATATTATTTTTCCTCCTAATAGTAGCCAATCCCTAGACTGACATTAACGCAAAGCAAAGCAAATAGACTTGCATGAGTTTGAGGCAATTTAACCTTGTTTCCCTTCGTTTTATAGATGAAGAATATGATGACAGAAAGCTGGAACACAGTGGATCTGAAGTGTCAAACCAACCTTCCTAACTTCAAACAAGATAAAAATGTAATTAGGAAATGTTTAACAAAAATTTAAAAAGTCAATATGTAGCCACACAGATACTATTTGAGTTTGACACTGCTGCACTAAGTGATACAATCAGGGTTCCAAAATATTTTGTAGACTAAAAGGTAAGGCTTAATCTTCAAAAATTAAATTCAACAGATATAGATGTGTATATACAAAAATAACATAGTATAACAGATAAATAGATAGATGATAGATAGATAGATACATGCATATAGAATAGAGACAAACAGGCTGACACAATGAATAGTCAACCCCAGAATTCCACCTTCATATTAGATCCCTGATCCCATGGAGATTAATAACAACTTTGAATTCTTTTCACAAATGCTAGCAAAACATGTTTAACATATATTGGATTACTTGCTATTTAGGGGAGAGGGTGGGGAAAAAAGAGGGAGAAAAATTTGGAACACAAGGTTTTGCATGTTGAAAACCATTTTTGCATATATTTTGAAAATAAAAAGCTATTATTAAAAAAATATGCTAGCATAATCCCACCTCATCATACCCTCCCAGTCCTAGTCATTCTGACACACCCATTGACATTGCATAAATCCATTCTCCCTGTAACTACCTGCTTTTGTTCCCATTCCCCACCCCATCTTCCCACCCCCTCCACAGCACTTCTTGAAATGCTTGTTCTATGAATAACAAGCTTGCTTTCATCTTATATCTTTTCCTTTATCTCTCCTTTCTATTTTCTTTTGCTCTTTGAGACCTTGTTCCCTTCTGATAAGCCAACTTCCTTGGACACCCTTTCCAGCACTGGTTGCAATTTCCTTCAAATCTCTGACTCATAGTGGAGAAGCTAGAACACTCCTTGCTCCCCACTGCCACTTGCCCTCTTTATACCAATACAACTCAATAATTTATCCTCCCTTGAGTTCATTCAATCCATATTTATCTCCAAATCAAGATTCTAGCAGCTATTGTCTACCTATATCCAAGACTATCTCTTCCTGCCTCAGAGCTTGGTGTCTGTCTTAATATTTCCTGCCCCATTCTTGCCTCATCCTAGGGGACTTCAACATACATATTGATAATTCCACACTCTTCCAAGTCTCTCAACTTATTTACTTTTTCATAACCTACTCTTGTACCTCACCTCAGCTACTCACAGAAATGGTCATAACCTTAATCTTGGTATCACCCAATTGTTCCTCATCCATGTTTATGAGCACTCAAATTCCTTGTCTCATCATAAGCTTTGGTCATTCCACCTTTTCTATAATTTACATCAGATGTTCTCAACACATGAGGGATTCTCATGATGAATTCCTAGATTCTTTTCCAAGTCATCATCTCTATGCTGGCTTCATTTTTATTTCCATATCTTTGTATAATCTGTTACCAAGGCCTAGAATGCTCTATCTCTTTAACTCAATCTTCCAGAATCCTGAATTTTCTTTAAATGTCACCTTAAATGATACCTCTTACATCAAGCCTTTCCTGATTCCCTCACCAAAATTATCTTATGTGATTTTGCAAATTTTAGATATTTACTTATGTGTATATATTGATTTGATGTTCATTTTAAAATATAAGTTGGTCAATGAGTTCCTTGTGTAGCCACATTATATATATATATATATACATATATATATATATTTTTTTTTCCTGTTGAGGCAATTGGGGTTAAGTGATTTACTGAGGGTCACACAGCTAGGAAGAGGTAGATTTTGAACTCAGGTCCTCCTGACTTAAGGGCTGGTGCTCTATCCACTTCGCCACCTAACTGCCCTGACGTAATACCTTTAGATACTTCCTTCTTTTATTCCTCAATGGAAGTTCATGCTTATATCATAAGAATTTACTACTTGAGAATTTCCCATCCTTCTTGGGCCTACCATAATACTAAGATCTTATTCATATGTTCCTTGAAATCTACTCTTCTAATATCTAGGTCACAATTAGGCAACATATTTTCTCCTTCTTCATCACAAATAAGATGATGTGGTCATTTCATTCCAGATCTACCACCTCTACTAAACAGAATCAGATCAAAAACCTTAGTTTCCCCTCATTGCTTCTTCTACCTTTTGAAAAATGAAACGGTGGAGGCTGCTAGTTGGTGTAGTGGATAGAGCACCAGCCCTAAAGTCAGGAGGATCTGAGTTCAAATCTGACCTCAGACATTTAACACTTTCTGGCTATGTGACCCTTGGCAAGTCACTTAACCCCCTTACCTTAGGGGGAAAAAAAAAGAAATGATCCTTAAAACTATTTTAAAAATTGATCAGCAACTGCACTATTGGTAGGAATAAAATTCTAGCAGATGTCTGAAAAGCTGAACTCCTTTGTCACTATGACATATCACCATAACAGATTTGTAATGTTTCCCAAAGTCCTCATCATTTGTCATTACTTAGTGGTTCCCATAAGATCAAATTTACTTCTTTGAATTAAGATATCTGATTTGGTTGGGTTTTGGACCAGAGCTCTTATTTAATTGATTTAGGGCACTCTCAGTGAAGAAACTCTATCGTGCAGATTGCAAGCTGCCCTATAATTTGTCTGAGGCACTCAAAAGCTCAGTAACAGTGCACTTGTCAGATGTGGGACTTGAACTCAGTTCCCTATAGGTTCCACCATTTTGGTTCTTATTTGCATATTTGCATACTGACTTCTAAGATCATGAGTTTCATTGCTCTCTTTTCCCTTCACTGTCATTTCCTGTGAATCACCCATTCTCTCTATTGGCTACTCTGGGTCACATATGACATAACGGATGTTGTTAGTCAATTACTTCTATCATGTCCAGCTCTTCATGACCTCATTTAGGATTTTTGTGGCAAAGATACTGAAGTAGTTTACCAATTTTTCCTTCTCTAGCTCATTTTACAGATTGGGAATTGAAGCAAACAGGGTTAAGTGATTTGCTCAGAGTCACTTAGCTAATAAACACCTAAGGCTAGATTCAAAATCAGGAAAATGAATTTTCCTGACTGCAGACCTAGCACCCAATCCACTGCACCACCTAACTAGGTGGTTACCACCCTGCCCTCTCTTCTACTTCCAGTTTTAAATTCTTTTGATGATATTTGAAGCATCTCTAGGTTTAAACAACAAGATGAACACAAGGAAGGATCTTTGCAATACATTTTAAATCCCCATCAAAAATAACTAAAATAATTATTTTAATGTCTGAAGGGGGTAAACTTATGTCAAAACCTCATTTTTGTGAAGCAGCTCATTCCTTAATTATGCCAGATGGTAATCAGATCCAAATCTATTTTCCCTTTTTAATGTATCCCCATGGAGTTCTCTTTTTTGTGTGTGTGGAAATAAATCTTCATGTCTTATTGATTTGCTGTAGTTTCTAGTTTATTCTCTGAATCAACAATGATTACCTAATCACTTGCAGAGCCAATTGATCTAATTATTTTGTTATCGATGAACAGAATATCATCAGGTACTTTCAGTTTCAATTCGGGTAGGATGATAATAATGCTTGTTTATAAAACCGCTTTGAAATCACTGGGGAGAAAGTGCTACATCAGTACAAAGTGCCAGTTTATTACTCCCTTGGGAGACTGCCTTGGCTCAAGTCTGAACTCAGGGCATGCATTTTTAAAGATTCCACCAGGCCTTTTTCCAGTTTTAAATGATATGCAGAGTTAGGTACAATTTTGGCTGCTATTTCTGTCAGCGTGTGGCTGGAGGGGAAGTAAGCTGGGAGTGGGGTACACTGAGGGTGATCAAAGAGGGCAGGGAGGGAAAGGAGCTGTCATCAAAGGATTCTTAATTTCCCCAGAGGCTGCCAGGCTGCCACAAAACCTAGAAATGGCTTTGAGTATGCAGTGAACACTCACCACTGTCATTGCTGGGAACCTTCACGGTTAGGCAGATTGCTGCAGTAAGCAGCTGTCTCTGGAATAATGCACTCCAGAATTATGCTTTTATTGATTAAATATGTCTAATTGGCCAAAAAATTATAACTAGCATTTCTTTAAAAAGAAGATTATTAAATCTTTTTGTTGCTGTTGTTGTTTTGTTTTATTTTTAAGTTTGTTCCTAGAACTGTACATGTTATTGGTAACTACTTAGAATTAAGGTAGAATCCTAGTCTGACCCACCCAGGATTGCTGTCCATATAAATAGGCCCCTAGGAGAAGCCAGATCCCTCCCAACCCAGCAAAAATCCAAATATAAGAGATTTAGGTAGCAATGGCCTCGTATTCAGAATGCTGTAAGTTAGTCATTTTACTCAATTTACTTTATTTTCCTTTTCTGCAAATACAGGGATTTATAGGTAACCTCTAAGATTCCTTCAGTTCTAAATCAGTCATCCTATTTCTCTGCAGGGAACAGGTCCAGAATATAATGTAGTACATCCATTGGATCATAGTGTCCCTTAGTATCCCCTTCACAAGTAGGCTCCTCAAAAAGCTACCCAGATTCAAGGCATTCAGCATCCTCTCAAAAATCATAATTCGTGAGCCCCACCCCATGTGTCTCCTTTTACAAGACAACTAGAGCACATAATTCAAAGCAAAATATATTAAACAGCATAGTGAATAAAATAATAATAAATGATCCTCTCATGAGCTCATGGATATCTTCCCACCGTTTTTCTCACGGGAAAAAGCACACTCAGAAAACATATGTGTCTGTGGAACACAAATAGAGGGTGTCCATATGTGTCCAGGGAACTTGAGAGGAAGGAGAAGAATATGCACTGTGCCTTCATGGCCAGTGTGAACATATGGAGAACACACACCTAGGGAAATGTACAGCTAAGGCAACTCATACTCCCACCATTGCAAAGCTTGTCAATGTCATCTAATGCTGTCTGCTGAGTGGTCATCTCTGGAAATCTCACAAAAATCACTTTTCATCATGTATTTTCTGCTGCAAAGCCACAAGGGTCCCTTGGGTTGTTGAACTCTTCTTGGCTACCATTTGCTGGGCTTCAGATATTTATCCTTATCAGGATCATTTAACTTCTTCTAGACTATCAGTTGTATTGCTTCCACCTGGGTTGCAGTGGTTAGAAAGTTTCTTTCTGGTGGGGAGAACTATACCTCTTTTAATGCTTAACTGAGGGCTGTAAACCATCACACCCAGCAAGGCAGACAATAAAAACTAGAAGAATGTCCCAGGATAAGATTAACTAAGAGTCCCTTAACTGTTTTTCTTTTTGTGCTGAAGTTCTTGGTCCTAGAGACCAAGACCTAGAGAACATCCCTTTTGATTCCAAAGATAATAATCTTTGATTATTATTTGGAGCACCTATTATTCCTCCTCCAGCTTGAGAATGTCACTACTGTCTTCCTTATCAGCTATATAGGGATTTGGATGATGGGGCTTTCTTCTTACATGACCCTGCTGAGCACACAAATGAAGCTGGGGGTAACAATAAAAGACTAGGTGAAAAGGGACATTGATCTCCACCCCTACTTTGCCAGACTGAGTTTATTGTACATACATGAGGAACATTTTGTGCTATATTTGATCCAAAACAAATCTAGTCATTCTCCCAAAAATAGGACCTCACTTTTAGAGCTAGCCCATCTCATTGAACCTCTTGTTTTGCAGATGACAAAATTGAAGCTTGGAAAGACCAAATGATTTCTCTAAAGTAATATATTATCTATTTGGAGTAATGGGACTAGAATTAGAAAATAGTCTTTGATCAAAAAGAAAAGAAAAAGAAATGAGGTCTTTTAAAAAAATTACTTTTATTTATTTTGTTAAATATTTCCCATTTACATGTAAAATTTAACAATAATTTAAACAATTTTTGAATTCCAAATTCTTTCTATCCTTTCAATCCCTCCCACTTTTGAAAAAGCAAGCAATTTGATATTGATCATACAGGTGAAATCATGTAAAACAAGAGAAATGAAGTTTTTTTAATTCCAAATCCAGTTCTGTCTTAGAATAAGAAAGCTGAGTTCTAGTCTCAGTTCTGCTACTAACTTTCTGTAGGATTCCTTTGGTCTTCAACTTTCTCATTTTTAAACTCAAAAGTTTGCTTGGGGTGATTTCTAAGATCTAAGATCTAAAATCCCTTGCAGCTCTGATAGTCTAGGATTCTTCTGAACACAGACTGTATATACACACGTGTATGCTGTGTATATACAGTCTGTGTTCAGAAGAATCCTATATATATGTATATGTGTGTATATATGTATATACATATACATGTATATATATATAGTCTGTGTTCAGAAGAATTCTATATATATGTATATGTGTGTATATATATGTGTGTATGTGTATATATAGTCTATGTTCAGAAGAATCCTATAGATATGTATATACACACATATGTATATACACACATATATACATGTTTAGTATATATAGTATACATATACATCGTTATAAATATATTTATATATCTATATCTGTATCTATCTATCATGACCCTACAAAAGAAACACAGTCATTTGTTGGGGCTCTTTTAGATTGGTCTAAGTTGATGATTGATTTTGATCTGTTATTAAGATGTGATTTCAGGAACACTAGGCCAATGCTGTTCAGAAATCTGACAGAAGACTTTGACATCTTCCCAAGGTAAGTGAAAGTTCGAGCTTTGCCTAAATGATCTGGGCAGCTAAATTGATTTTTCTCTTGCTTATGGAGAGCAGGCCCCCCATGTGACTTCATTTTAAAGTCCTCCTTCCTTGGAAAATCAACTCAAATCACGTTGTAATTCAGAATATTAAAGGATCCATTAGGCCTAGCTGAGATGCAGGCCCTAAGGGAAGCTTAAAACTTAGAACACCCCTTCTGCTGCAGGGACATCCTCCGCACTCTCATGTTACCCAAACCAGTCTATAATTGGGTCCAGCTGGCAGAATGGGAGAAAGAGGCCCCTGTACTGAGCCAGGAATCAAGTTACATACTTTATCCCTAGAAATAAGCCAGTCTTCCTCTATTAAGAGCCAGTATATGTTAGGTCAAAGGAATTCTAGTTGGGAGCTGGAATCTTAATGGCCCAAATAGTACCTAAGACAAAATGTTCATATTAGAAATTAACTGCTAGATTCCTTGCTCCAGGACAAGAGCATTTATGAACAAAATGGCTTGATTGTATAGGTCTACTCTCCGAGCCCTGTTTCATTTTGCCAGCAGCTGACAAGAGGCCTTCGTCTGTTTTGCTTGAAATAGTACAATAAATCTGCATGCTCCCCAACACCCTTCCTTCCCTCAAAGTCATTTCTGCTTAGCCTGTTACAAGTGCGGAATTCTTAATCCTTGCAGCTTGGATGAGATCAGCCTTAATATGATTGATACCTTCAATTCCTGGAGTTTCCCCATCCCCAGTGTTTATGGAGCTATAGATCTATTTCTTCCCATTCCCCTTCGATTTCTATGTTCCTCTATCTGCTGTTGTTAACCTCTCTAACTCAGCCTTGGCCTCTAGTCTGGGTTTGATTAGAACACCATGCTCTATTCTTTGGCAATTATACTATGCAGCTGGTCCCTGTTCCCCTGCCAGACCTATAACAGGGAATTCTTGGGCCTAGTGCAAACTCACTTGAGAGGGGAGAGTTAGGGGCACAAGAGGCATGCAGAAGATAGTCCAATTGCAAATACAGCTCTGCTGGGAGAGGGGGTAGTCCATCATCACCCAGAGAGTTCAGCCATCACTCTTGAAGCAATTAAGATGAAAATAGACAATAACAGGGCTTGTTATGGGCATGGAAACCTGAGATTAGAAGCCCAAGAGTGTGTGGCAATAAGGACCAGAAGTCTGAGGCAAAGTATGGGGACCACAGTCTCTGCAGGGAGTTAGTGAATCCCTTATCCACCCTAGATATTGATGCCTTGTTTACCCCATCTGCTCACTATGACTGGAGCCCCTATGAGAAGCCTCTGAATTATTGCTTTTTATGAACTTCCATGTGACATTATCCTTCAGAGAATTACGAGCCTATTTTGTTGTTGTTGAGTCATTCAGTTATATCTGATTGTTCATGACCCTACGGACCATACCATCCATGGGGTTTTCTTGGCAAAGATACTGAAGTTGTTTGCCATTTCCTTTTTCCAGTGAATGCACCTATGGGACCAAGAAATGAGTCAATGTGAGCGGGATGCTATGATTTAGCAAGAAGGGAGAAAAGGAGGAGGATCAAAAGAGAGACAGAGAAAGAAGAATGTAGGAGAAAGTAGAACAAAGTGTTGAAATAAGGACAATGTTGAAAATAGTGGAATAAAAGGAGGAAGTCATTTGAAGAGGAATCGGCAGAACCTAAAGGGAATCAGGAGCAAGGAAAGAAGGAAAGACAAGGAAGCAGTGCTCTGGAAGAGGGCATTCACCTTATTAATATAAGTAATTGAAGATTTCAAGGAAGTTAGAAAAGTAGTTTCTTATTTCTCAAGGTGTGTATATGTGTGCATATGTGTATATATACATAGATATGTATGGGTGTGTATATGTGTATGTATACATAGATATGTGTATGTGTGTTTGCATATATGTGCATTGTACAGAGCATATATGCGGGTGTATACACACAGAGTGCTCATGTGCATATGTACTCTGTGTGTATGTATGCATGTGTGGTTCCTAAGTGAACACTTGAAAAACATAAAGCAGTTTTTGTTTGGGATTTACTTCTAGAAATAAATCTTGATTATTCTACTCTTCTACCATTGTGTGACCTTGGGCAAGCAATTTCCTTTTTGAGCTTCGGATTCTGTATCTATAAAATAAGGGGTTTGGACCATGTAAATCTATGAATTCCCTTTTTGTTTTACATTCTCTTATGCTGTCATCTTGTAAAAAGGGGAAGTAATAGAACTCCGCAGAATTACTATGAGGATCAAATGAGGAAACAAGAGAATGGATGTATATTAAAGCCCTACTATGTGCCAGGAACTATGCTTAGCATTTTACAAATAAAATCTTATTTTATCCTCACAATACTCTGTGAAATAGGTATTATTAATATCCCTAAGTCACAATTGAGAAAACTGAGGCTGAGATATATACAAAATTTAAAGTCATAGACAAATACTAGCTATCATTATTGTTCTTATTATCCTATGATTTTCCATTTTCTAGTGAACATGCAGGTTTAGAAACCTTATATATACACATATATATGCATACTGCTTAGTCTGCATATTTCTGGTATGTGTATGTTATGTGTTTGTAGGGATAGTGGTGTTTTTGTTTGGGAGGGTATTCGTGGATATCTGAGGAAATGTATAATAAATAAGCTTATTTTCATAGGATCTAGAATCAGTGAGATTAATCAATAAGCATTTATTAACCACCTGCCATATACCAGGCATTATATTAAGACAAAGATGCCACAGTCTCTACCCTGAAGGAGCTTATCAAAATCGTATTATAAGACTGGAAGAGATCTTAAAAGCCGCCTCCATCATTTTATAGATAAAGAAATTGAGGTCCAACAAGATGTAGAAAATTACCTACATCCACAGAAATATTAAATGATGAAAGAAGAAATTTTGTTTCATTGTACTATTTTTTTTTTCCAGAACAAAAAGGGAATTTGGTCAAATAACTACAAATAAGAGATCAGAGTCAGGGAGGTGGAGTATGACAAATTGGGGATATCCTTTCCCCCACCTCAGCTGGATTTCCTTCCCTTAACTCTCCCAACTTAATGTTATCAAAGGTAGGACTCTAATAGAAGGGGCGGTTCTATTTGAGAAGGTGGGCAGCTCTCCTGTGCCCATTTTACCTTGACCTCAACATAGCAATGCCATTTTAGTCCTCTTTAAGAAGAACAATAACCTAACCTCCCAACAATGCCATTTTTTAGTAAAGTAAGTGTAGTGTTAACTGTTCTTTCTCCACCCTCCCAATGAACAGGGTGGATACATGAGGGGTAGAGGAAAGATGAATTTGGGAGCCAACAAACCTTGGCTAGTAAGCTGCCAATTACAATGGACAGGATGTAATAACAAAACCATTTAATAAACAAAGCCAACAAAATATGCTGAGAAATAGATTGTAAACCACTTCCCACTATAATTTAAATTTAAAAAGGGAAATCTCGTATATTGTCCAGGTGGGGCTTTATTCGTTTTCTTGAAAAAGAATCAGCTGAAAGAATTCTTAACAATTAAAGAAACTACAGAAAAACAGTTGGGATTAAGTGCCCTCTGCTGGCCTTTGTGAGTTTTACCTTCACAAGGTTTCAGAATATGTCCTAGTATTAAAGGCAAAACCTTTCAAGTTGAGTGTATAGATCTATCTATCTATCTATCTATCTATCTATCTATCTATCTATCTATCTATCTAATCTCTCTCTCTCTCTCTCTCTCTCTCTCTCTCTCTCTCTCTCTCATCTATCCATCCATCTATTTCCTTCCCTCCTCTATCCACTCCTTCCTACCAAATTGCCTCTTGCAATTAGATTCATTTTATGAATGAAAATGAAAATGAATGAAAATATAGGCATATTTTCTATTTACTCAGTTCTCATTTGGGGAAATAGATTAAGGAAGGTGATTATTATTATTTGTAAAAGACAAGTTGGGATATCTGTATGGGTGCATTTCTTGTTGGAAAGATAAGCTTTGCACAGTTCTTATATCCCTGCCTCCCCTGTGGCAGTTGCCTTTTCTGGGAAGGGATATTGAGTGGTTATGACTTCAGAAAGTGCTAGCCAACATATCTATCCATTGAAAGTCACCATCTTTCTATTCTAGCTACAAAACAAGCCAGACTATAATATCCCTAGAATTGGGAGCGGGAGAAGAGGCCAGAAAGAAAAATTATTTTTTAATAAACAGATTTACAAGGATTACATTTCCTTCCAAGTAGTTTTATAGATCATACAGGAGTGTACAGCAGTAAACAACCTTTAAATTACCATTGCTCCTATTTATGATCAGTCAACTCTCTCCATCTAAAGGAGAGTTGTGTGATTATCTTCACTCTGCTGATATCTGTGGAGAGCCTCTTTAAAATCTGGTGTATGTCATTTCTGTATGCGTCCTCCTAAGTAGGCTCTTGGCATGAAAGAATCATGGATTATAAATTGGAAATTACCTCAGGAGTCAAGCAATCAAGCAAGTAAGCATTTATTAAACACCTACTATATACCATGCACCAAGAATACAAAGACAGGAGTGAAATCCCTATACTCAGGGAGCTAACATGCTAATGGGTAAGCCAGTGTGTAAATATATAGTTATATTCAAGAGCAGGTACAAGGCAATCTTGGAGGGGAGGCACTAGCACCCTGAGGGAGGGAGGAGAATCAGGAAAAGTCTCATGCAGATGAGATAAGAGTTTGAACTGAACCTGGAAAGAAACCAGGGATCCCCAAAGGAGGAGAAGGCCATTTTAGGGATATTGGAATATGCTGAGTTTGAGATGCTTGTGGAAGAACCAGTTTGAAACGTCCAATAGGCGATTGATTGAATTCTGGGCTGGAGCTCAGGAGAGGGTTTCTGCATAAAGAATGAGTTTGTCAAATGATACTATAAAACAAGAACAGGGAAGAGGTCTTGGAGCTATTTTCTAATTAGTAAGCTTGACTTGGACCATGATCCAATAAAGGTGACTAAAGATTAGTCAGATAGACAGGAGGGGAACCAAGAGAGGTCTCATGAAAATCTAGAAAGGAGAGAACATCCAAGAGGAGAAGGTATTCAACAGTGTCAAATGCCACACAGATATCAAAAAGGATGGATTGAGAAAAGGTCATTAGATCTGGCATTTAAAAGATCTTTGGTAACTTTGGAGAGAATAGTTTTGATGGAATGATTAGATCAGAATTGAAATTGTAGAAGACTTAGGAGAGAGAAAAAAGGAAGTGAAGGCAACAAGTAGGTGACTTTTTCCAAGGAATTTGACTGAGAAAGGAAGATTTATGGAATGATAGCTTGAAGAGGTGGTTGGAGCTAAGGAGTGTTTCTTTTTAAAGGTAGAGAGTATGTTTTTGAAGCAATGGAAGAGCCAGGAGATAGGGAGAGAAAAAATATTGAATGGAGAATGGACATGATAGTGGAGAAGATGGGAGAGCATGAGATCAAAGGAATATGTGGAAGAACTCTCTGTGATTAGGAGAAAGGGTCATCTCTACATCAGAGACTGGAGTAAGGGAGAAATTAGTGAGGTATGATGTCAAAGGCCTGTGAGATGAGGCAAAGAGGGCAAGAGGGAACTCCCAGCAAATTGCCTCAACTTTCTGATGCCATCTCTGGTCCTCTGATTACTTTACATTTCTTCCCCCATTATCACCACCTGCTAACTCCTGGATTATAAAATACACTAAAATCTTGTCAAAATTGAATTTTATGTGTGCAAGAAGGTTTCCATTACCACTAGTTCTACCTGTGTCAATCTCATGCCTTTCATTATAAATGGCAATGTGCTGTCTTGCTAGATATTAAACCAAAACAACAAAGTTATTAAAACTGTTGGTGCAGAATTTTGCTATTCTGTACAAAATATGATATTTCCAGGAGATTTCAGACCCAGCTGAAACCGAAACTCCAAACTCAATGTGTTTTGTGTAGCTTTCAGTGCGGTTTGTAGGTTCCTAATGACAGGTGAACCTCTTGAGATGCTGGGCCGGAAATTAGCCATCTTAGCAATGGCTTAATTGTTTGTACTCCTGTTCAACAGAGCAGAGCTAGAAGTGATTAGTCTGTCTTTCAGGGAAGAAGCACCTCACAGATATTTCAAGTGACAAAGACTTTTCTCATATATGACCGTGAGCGAGGGGGTCCCAGCCACTAAGTCATTCCTATTAAGAAAAGGCTTAATAATCTCACTTTCTGCTTTTTCAAATGGGAAGCAGATGTGTATTCCTTTATATTCTTCTCTTCCCCATCTCAATTTGTTTTTAGCCTCATTTCCCCACCCTCCAATTGATGACTTAAAAAAAAAACAAACAAAAAAACCCAAATATTTCTGGACATATTAATATATTAATCCCCAGACTCGTTTCCTGGTAACAAAGAAAAAGTTAAGTAAAAGCAATACAATAACTCCCCCTGACAATGAACATCACATTATTACCCTCTAGTATTCTGTCTTTCTGCTGAAAGGATGGAGGTATAAAGTAGCAAAACTGATAAGTATTGTTACTCAGTCTGACTTCCTTTTAGATTTTGTTTTCCCAACATTATTGCAATCATTGTGTAGTTTGTTCTTCTAGTATAATATTAGTTCATATAAATTTTCTAGTGTTTCTCTGAATTCTTCATATTCATTATTTCTTCCTGTGTTCTCATAGAAAAGATATGTTCTTTCTATTCCACAAATCACAATTCACAGGTTAGCAATACTTTAGAGATGCAAGGGAGCTTATAAGCCATCTGGTATAACTCCTTCATTTTATAAATGAGGAAACTGAGGTCCAGAAAGGCAAATATCTGCTCCAAGATGAAATGGATAGGAAGAGCAGAATCATTCTCTTGACAGTGGGTACCTATATTATTTCCATTTCTTTGCTGTCCCCCCACCCAAAGTTCAGTTTCTTTTTCTATCAATTTGACATGATTCTAAATTCCATATCCAATTCATATGGCATATCTTTTTAATGGCATATCTTACAAGGTCAGTTAGGAGGGCCGACCTCATTAAATGAGATAAAGTGTTCCTCAAGAGATAGCAGAATAGAAAAGAACTACTGTATTTATCAACAAGCATTTGTTAAGTGACTATTTTGTACCAGGCACTGTGCTAAGTTTTGGATATAGGTAAAAATCAGTCCTTTGCTCTCAAGGAGCTCACAGTCTAATAGGGAAGATCAAGTGACCATTTTTATTAGTTATCACTTTACCTCTTGGGCTTCTGTTTCTTCCTCTATAGAATGCTGATGACAATAACAATTCCTTGAATTTGGTTGGTGTTTGCTAATTAGCAGAACTTTCACATTCATTACCTCATTTGACATAACATGATGTACTGTGGTTATAATAGTATGATAATGAGTAAATATTATTCTCCCCATTTTGGGGTTGAATAAACTGAGGCCCAAAGGAACTAGATGGTATGTCTAGAATCACATAGAGCTGGGGCTCAAGCCAAATCCCTGAACTCCTAGTCTGGTCATTTCTTCATTATACTACATTGCCATCTCCCTACCTGTCTATCTACCTTTAAAGGTTGTTGGAATACTCAAGATAATAGTTGTGAAAATACAGTGTATTGTAAAGCACCTTCTAATCGTCAACCATCTGTGAAGCTTATGGGAGGTAACCTTGGTACCCTGAGCTTTCTAAGAACTTCCCAACCACCCACCCAAGCCTTCAGGTGGAATATTCTAGAAATCAACCTGGATAAATCTTGGCCTGTTTCAAGTTCTACCTTGCCTATGTAACTTGCCTATGTATCTGCCCCATGGAACCACATCAATAGTGTCTTCTTTTTAGTTACACATTCCTCTACGTCAGAGATGTCAAATATGACAGCCTACCCACATACCACACTCCTGAGTTCTATGGAAACAAATTAAAATATAATTGGGGGGGCAGCTAGGTGGCAGAGTGGATACAGCACCAGGACCTGAGTCCAAAATTGGTCTCAGACACTTAACACTTCCTAGCTGTGTAACCCTGGGCAAGTCACTTAACCCCAATCATTTCAGGAAAAAAAAATGTAATTGGGAAATATTTAGCAAAATAAATAAAAATGATAAAATATAGGAATAATGTTAATTTGTAGTTTTCTGAGTCATTAGGAGGTACTAGAAAGGACCTCTGTAGCCAGCAGAGATCCTAATACGTAGTTTAATGGTCCCAGTTTCTATTTGAGTTTGACAGCCATGTTCTATATTGTTTTCTAGTTGGTTCCTTCTGATTAGACATAGCTTGCCTACTGAGATGTTGTTCGTTCTTCAAGAGGACCATGACTTCAGGTAAGTGATGTTATGACATACAAGTGAATTGGATTCAAGTGAGATAGGGCTGTACAGAGTCACCTGCCTCACTTTCCCCTCTAGAGCCATCTCAGTCTCTTGGCCAGATAGAGACCAGAAGGACTGGAGATGTCCCTAGATGCAGTGGGAGACCTTGACCTTGACCTTTTTAAACTAAAGTCTTCAACCATCTCATTTTGACTGAGACTACAGCCATTTATCGATTAAGGCTAGGTAGAAGTTGAAACAAAGAATGACCTCTTTTATCTAGTTAAAAAACAAACAAATAAATAAACAAATAAGTCTGGGATGGAAAGACCCTGAGGCTTTCTGCACAAAACAGAAATGGTTGTTATTTGCATTTACTCTGAGTCAAACGGGACCCAAACAATCACCACTTGGGGTTTGGCCTGGGACCAGGTGACCTTGTACAGCCCTCCCTTATTTAAATCCAATTCATTTGCATGTCATTTTCAATATCATGGTCCTTTGAGAATGAAGGATAAACAATTGAGCTGCTGAATATGAGATAATGGGGCAAATACTGGATCTAGTATTAAAGACCCTGGGTTTGAATCTTGGCTCTGTTCCTGCCCATATGACCTTGGGCAAGTCTGTCCGATTTGATCTATACCCTGGGAGTTTCCTATACATCTATGAGTTTCCTCATCTATAAAGGAAGGAGCTTAGACTAATTGATTTTCAAGGTCTCTTCTAGGGTTAAGTCTTATGACCACATCTGTTTCTCTGGTTCTCTGAGGGTAGCTCAATTTCTGTCTCAATTTATTTATTCATCCAAACCTATGTCTTTCTTATACCCACTTCCCTAAAACTCAATGACAATTTCAGGTCACCACTACCTAAATTCAATGACACCTCATTTTCCTGGGGGCCAAACTCAGGCCCAGGGAAGGCAGAACTCAGAATTTCTGCTTGTCCTACTATTAATTATTTCATATTTTATATCTATATCTTCTTTTTTACATACCTTATTTTCATGTTTTCTTTCCCTCATTAGACTGTGAGCTCTATGAGGGTAGGCACTGTTATTTGCCCTTTTTTTGCACCCCGAAGGCTTGGTATAGCACTTGGCACATGGTAGGGTTTAATCAATTTTTATTAACTGACAGACATGACCTTTTCTGTCTTTTCTAGATAGGAAATAGCCCTGCATTTTTACTGAAATTTGGCACACGTGAGTGCCTGTTTGAGCTGGAACATGTGGCATCCTGAAAAAGAAACATTTCCCTTCTCTGTGATGTGGAAAGAACAGTAGATATGGAGTAAAAAAATTGGGGTTTATGTCCCAATACTACCATTAAGTGACTGTGTAAGTTTTGTCTATTCACTTTAATTTCCTGGGCTTCCATTTCCCTGCCTATTCAATAAGGGAATTGGATTTAATGATTGATGGTGGCCGAGGTCCCTTCTAGCAGCTCCATTATGAGACCTTCTCCTGCACTACCCCACCTCTCCACTATCCTGCTGCCATGGGGTTTCCTGTAGCTTCCTTAACTCCTTCTAAAACCAAGCTAAGTCTGAGGTGGAAGTGTGCTGGTAGATGAAGCCACAATTCTACTGAGCCCTGCGGGAGGAAAACCTTACCTGCAACTTCAGATCAGTGGGGGAGCTACAGTAGAAAGGGCCAGGAAGAAGAGAAACATTTTCCAGAATATAATGACTAATAACAGACTTAACATTGCTTTTCATTACTTCCCACATCCTGCCCTCAGAGTTACTGTTTTCTTTCTCTACCCCAACTCTCTTCCCTCTCCCACTTCCTCCATAGTCATCCTTAAAGTGATTAGAGGGCCCCTTATGCTTTGCTTTTAAATCTGGGACCTTGGGAATTAGTCACCTCACGTGAACAAAATTTTTCTGGAGGGTAGCAAGGAACTTAACATGGAACTGGACATGCTCTTTAGACTCCCACTAAAATTCACACCTTTCTATAGGGAGCCAGAGCTCACAGCCAACAGAAAGGACCAGAAAATCCATCCAATAGAAAGGGTTTGGCTCCCCAGGGCTGGGAAGTCATAGGAATATAGGTTTAGAACTGGAAGGAACTTTTTTGTTGTTGTTTGTTTAGCCATGTAGTCGTGTCCAAGTTTTTGTGACCCCATATGGGGTTTTCTTAGCAAAGATACTAGGATGCTTTGCCATTTCCTTCTTCAAGGCATTAAAGCAAATGGAGTTAGCCAGGATCATACTTCTATTGAATACCTAAGGCCACATTTGAACTCAGGTCCTGCTGACTCCAGATCCAGTGCTCTGTTCACTGCACCACCTAGCTGCCTCCCAGAAGGGACCTTAAAAGAGGCTTAAGTGACTGTCCTGAAGTCCTACAGACACTAATTGGCAAAGCCTAGATTTATACCAAATTTTGTTATTCCAAGCAATACTATCATTGGTCCTCTTTGGAAATGAAGGATGAACCACAAACAGGCAATGCTTTTGTGGTTGCACATGCTTCCCTGATCACCCCCTCCCAAATTAAGTTAAAGACATGTGAAAGACACTCCTAAGTGCTTCTCATGATGGAGATCATAACCATTCATGCCCCCATCTAGTATAACTCTTGCTATTGCCTCCCATGTGTTTGCCATAGCAGGCTCACCCAACATCGAGGAGGTTTTCCTAGCTATCCCGTGTTGTCTTTAGGGTATCAGTGGTGCGCTTTGTCTGTTTGTCCCTCCTTATCTTCACCACATGACCAGTCCATCTTCTCATCATACATTTCCTTGCTGACATTATTATTATTATTCAGAGTTCCTTATTAGTTAAATGTGCACTCACCTGCCTGCACTCAACATGCGATTTTCAATGGATAAGTATGATAAGGAGAAGGCTTGTGGGATATCTATCTCTATTTTTTCAGAGAAGTTTGTAGTCCATAGCTCACTACAATATAGTAATAGCATTTTAAGGTTGTTATTTCAAGCATAGACTAGCATTTTTTTTTTAAGTTGACCCTTTGATTCTATGGAAATCTTGGAGGCCAATAAATCATAATTTCCCAAAGACGTTCCATTCAGTTTGTTCTGCTGAAATGGTAATTCTGTGGTCTATTGTTGAATGTTGTGTACTTGTTCATCACTAGTAATTACATCAAAGATTCCCTGAATTTCTTCTGTAGATGATTCACAAGATTTTAAACAAATGGGAGAAACAAGATATAGGTCAAAAGTTATTTATACTTGCTTTTCTTCCTTTTTTGGTGCTAATTAGGCCCAAGATTTTCACCTTAATTTTAGTATTTTCTTCTGCTCCAGATATCTTGTATAGCAATTCCTTAAGGTCCTCACAATTGTGTCACCTCCATCATAGATCTTCTTTGCCCATATTTGATTCAATTTATCTGCTTTTCTCATCTTTGTTCTCTTTGGCTCTATTTCTATTTCTTCTCTATCTGGGACTGTGATGTTAGGATTCAAGTGCTGTGGTTTCATTATTCTTAATGAAAAAAACAGTTTGTAATAATGTTTTTTAAACAAATCTTTTTCATTTTTCTCTTGGTTGTTCTTCCACTTAGTTCTTTCAAGTCAGCCCTCAGGATGACTTGGTTCAGTTGAATTGTTTGCCAAGCTTTCTTTAAAATGTTTTTTCTCTCTACAGCTTTTCTGCTTTATGAGACAATATTGCTCACAAATGTCCATCATCTTTCTTGATAAGATTTTACAAATGAGTTTATATTCTAATCCAGTGATGTCTTTGGCAGCCATTTCTCTCTGGCAAGGAAATCATGTTTGCTGACTAAGGTACTTTCTGTACTTTTGTTGGTTCCTTCTTGTGGCAATTAGTTTACATTGGTTAAATTTCAAATAAAATTATTATAGTTGTTGATGCCATTTCTACTATCTATTCCTCATTTTTCATTGCCAATTACTCGTTTAAGTAGTTTGGAATTAAGTTTTTTCAATTGTATGATATTTTTTTTCTCCCTCTTCTTAAGTAATTCTAATCTTAGCTCCAATGAGTTGATAATATGAGTCAATGGTCTGACTGTACACAGACAAGCTGACTCAGGGATAACTACCACATCAATAACAAGCTTTTTCCTGTCTGTTGAAATATAATCTATTTAATTTTTATGATGTTATGTGGTGCTTACCATACCTAGCTCCTGCCAATTCTTTCTTGAAAAAAAAATTCATGATATAAAAGCATAAAGCCTCTGTGTAATATACAAGAATTTGGTTATTACTTGTTCCTCAACCATGTGCTTTTCACAGTTTTCCTTTTCCCCATTCTGTTTAATAAAATAAAATTTACCATGAAGTTAATCTGACACATACTCATTGATGTGCTCATGAAATCATTATTATGCTACATCAGGCATGTTTAATCTTACTTTAACAAAATCAAACCAATATTTTTAGTTGTTTTCTTTAATTACAATAATTATAATACCATTTCTTCTACTTTCTCCTTTATCTTTCTTTCTTTCTTCTTCTCCTCCTCTTCCTCCTCCTCCTCCCCCCC